>JAGKTI010017132.1:0-18777 GCA_018397915.1 Birgus latro | reverse complement strand
TCCTCATTCACTTATCAGTCAGGCCCCCAGAATCCTACCTCACAGCCACTCAAATAAAGAAAGTGGGTGAGAGGGAGACAGAGGAAGAAGTTTAACCATCTCAACCTGATGATGGATTTTATATTACTGCTGCTATCAGAGATTTGCATTCACATTTTTAAAGAGGAGTTTTGTACTGGAGAGGCAAGATATAGTTTTCCTTAACCCTTCATTTTGGTTGTTTTCGTTTTGTTTTCTTTGTTGAAGGCTCCAACATGCTTGCATGGGTCAACCTTGGTCACCTAATGGTGACTGTCCATGCTGCCTGATCTCTGGCAGCTTCTCTGTTTAGTCCCTTAACCCTGAGGTCATACTCAATGACCTTGTCCGAGGTCTTTTTCAGGGTACCTCTCACTACCCTATCCCCAACATTAACACTTCTCACTTTCTGCACCTAATTATCATCCCCCATCCTCTCCACATGCCCAAACCACCTCAGTCTACCTCTCCTCATCACAATACCAAAACACTGCAATCCCATCCTACCCCTCAACTCTTCCATCATAGACCTAGCTCCCTCAGGCTTGACACTCCAGGACCTATTGCACATCCACCTAATTATTGCCATTTCTGTACGTTTGAGCCTGCGAATATCCTCTTTCCTTTTCTGCCCAGGTCTCACCACCTTACAGCATTACACTCCCAACACATGGTGCATACAAAGATCCCTTAGTGCGGAGGGAGAGCCCTCTCAATGTCAGGAGAGGCAACAGCCCCCTGAACTTCTTCCAGCCACACCTCACTCTATCTACAGAGCTAGCTTCTGCTCCACATCCAGCACATAACATGTCTCCCAAATAACAAAACTCTTCCACACACTCAAGAGACTCACCAGCAAGTTCAATCCTTTCACACCTGGCAATATCCACATGCTCTCCCTGACACATCGCACACATGAAATCAGCATTATCTTGCAGTCTGCCTCTAATACCACTACATCTCTTATGCACCCACTTATCACAAACACTGCACAAGATGGAATTACATCCCATGCCCTTGTGACAAATTGCACATGGCCACTCTCCCTCTTCCTTGACAGTACTGCCCCCAGCCCTAGATACCATCACTTTTGTTTTATCTGCATTTACTCTTAGGTCCTTGTGCCCCATACCATCTCTCCACTTCCTAAATCTTTCCTCTGCCTCCCTTTCATTCTCAGCATTCAGCATCAAATCATCAGCATACAGCATCTCCCATGGGAGTCCATTTCTGAAGTTATGTGAGAGGGGTTCAAGTACCATGGTAAACAAGCAGGGGCTCAAGACTGACCCCTGATGCACACCAACATTCACAGAAAACTCCTCTCTCAAGTCTTCATTCACCCTTACCAGGGTGTGAGCACCCTCGTACATGGCCGTAATGACCCTAACCAGCCACTCCTCGATCTTAAGCTTTCTTATTGCCCATTTCACCACCTCTCCAGGGACTCTGTCAAAGGCCTTCTCCAGTTCAACAGAAACAAAGTACTGTTCCCTTTTCTTTCCTATATATTTCTCCTGAATCTGTCGAACAATGAATATGGCATCAGTTGTTCCTTTGCTTGGCGTAAACCCAAACTGCATCTCATCAATATTCACTCTATCTCTAATCATACATTCTAGAACTCTCTCCATTACCTTCATTGGTCTAAAAGCCTTATGCCTCTATAATCTTCTCTTTTCAGGGCATCCTTGTACACATTTACAATTACACTCTTCAGTCAGTTATCTGGGACAACACACTCATATATAACTGCATTTACCAGGTCAGTGACTAGCCTCACTCCTGTATCTCCTGAGGCTTTCAACATTTCAGCAGTTAACCCACACACAGCTGCCGCCTTCCCCACCTGCATCCTGCCTATTGCCCTGCTCACAGTAGCAGCGTCAATCAAAGGCGAGGGGCCAAACACTGGATCTGCTGGCTCCACATCTTCCCTATCCCAGTCAAACTCCTCATTCAACAACTGGCTGTAATGCTTTCTCCATGAGCCTTTAATATCCCCACTGTTTACCACTACCTTTCCTTCTCATTCTTCACACACTGCTCACCTAAGATATCCCTATTCTCCCACTTCATCTGATTTGCCACCTTAAAAATTATATTCTTCCCTTCCACATGATTTACATTATCAAGTAAAAGTCTTTGTGACTTAGACTTTGCCCTGTAAACCTCTTTTCTAGCCCTATGCTTTGCAGCCAAGTATTCCTGTTTGTTACCACCCATCTTCCTCTCCCGGAAAAGTCTTCTTTTCTCCTTAACTGCAGCTTCTACACCTTCATCCCATCACCAAGTCCCTTTATATGTTGGTGGGCCTCTTGTCCATCCACATACTGAATCAGTAACTCTAAAGAAGTTGTTCTTGAGGGCTCTGTACTGTTCATTAACACTTCCATCCACATCTCCCTGTTCAGCCACGACTCTCCTGATCTCGCTATAGAAGGCATCCCTTACTGCTTGGTTTTTCAACTTCCATATTCTCCTAGTAGGTGCATAGGTCCTCTTTTTCATCACCCAGTCCTTAAGCATCATGTCATTTATCAATATTTTGCGTTGCTGCACACACTCCTCACTCCCTATAACTTTAACATCCCTCACCAACTTCCTATCAACCCTCCTGACCAGGAAATAGTCCATCTGGTTGCTGTTTCCCCCAGACTCGTACATTATACCTACTCTCCCTTTTCCTAAAATGTGAGTTGCACACAATCATGTTCATTGCCTCCCCAAACTCGAGTATCCTTTCCCCTTTTTCATTTCTTGTACCGTATGCACATCCCCCATGTATTACTTTATATCCTTGAAGTGCTTCACCTGCATGACCATATAATTCCCCCCCCCCCAATACTACAATCCTATCATTCCCCACACCACTTACTAATAATCTGCCCAGATTTGAATATTATTGTCTGGTGATTGTAATAAATGACTGCCATGATTCTGGGGGCTTGAATGATTCCGGGAGCTTGAATGATGAGTGAATGGAAGTGTGGCCCATTGGACTGGGCAAATTTTGGGCTGTCTGGACATAGCTACTCCTCACCCTCCCCAAGGGTGGGAAAGGAGGTCCAGATGATGATTGTAATAATGAAATATGTATTGGTGAAGGAATCAGGTTTATTGTTTCTGCATCTTTTGCTAAAATGACATAAGAAATAGTGAAATTAATATGTCCAGTAATATGGACAAATACATTGCCAAGGGAGAGGTGCTAAAGCTACCTCACCTCTCATGAATACAACCCCAAAACACCTGTTCACAGGCTTATAATTCATATAATATGCAGGTGTACTGTAGTGTTTATCTATAGTATTGCTTGATGCCTTATCATTTTAGACTAGTTCAGGTGGCTGTGAGAAAGGTAGTTATACACAGTTGTGTAGTTGATCCTAGTCCACTGTGAACCCAGCTGGTGCAAGACAGTTAATTTTACATTCTAGAGGGAGAGGAGCATTTCTCTGGGTTAGTGGGAGCCTGAGTGTGAGGAGGATTAGATGTATAAGGATCGAGGTGCAGATCAGGAGCAGTGGCTTTTGTGAGTGATTTTACCTCGATATTATATAATCCAAACTCAAACATCACAGTGGAAGAAATTATACCTTTATGTTATGGTTGTGTTTTTTGTGAGGATAGAGCAGTTTTGGCCCAGCTTGAACCTTCTTCAGGTATGTCATGTTGTCACAATAAACTTTAACTTCAGTTTATGGGTTGAGTTTTTTTCATTTAATAAATAGCTATATTGTAAATTTTCCATCTAGTATATGGCTAAAATTTCTTCCATTTGAGCAACTCACAGCACTGTCAAATCATAACCCAAACACCACATTATTTAGATTTATTCATAATTAGCATGGCAGCATTCATGCATTTATAGCCTCTTACTTTTAGCCAAATCTCAACTGAAGACGTTATATAAAAGACAGGTGTGCAAGAAAATGAATGCAATACATGGCTAATATTTGTTCTTAACCCATTAGCTCCCAGAGTTCCTGTGCAAGGGATTTTGCTGGAAGGGCACTAAGTGTACCGCCCTCCTCCTGTCAGCTCATAGTCTCGAAGCCCATAGGCCCCTGCCCCGGGGTTCCTTTCTTTATTAAATTCTGAAAATGCCCAGTTCTGCCCTATATTGAGGATGCTGGGCACAAATGGGTTAATTTTGTTTTTGTTGTTGGTTGTTTATCAAAGCATTTGAGTTGGGCCCAGCTCTCAGGTACCATTGACATTATTAAGAAGGGGTTGATAAAGTCATTTGTTGTGAAAATGTAGAAGAAAAAAAAAATAGTTCAGTGTTGTATAAGGCTGTCAGAAAATTTAAGCAGTATTTTAGGCACAAATGTCCACTTTTTATTATTATTATTATTTTAGCTAGAATGTGTAGGAGGGACCACCAAATCCATGGGTTTAGAGTGGTGTTTGGTTTTATTGGTCAATAATCAGATTACTGAACAGTTATTAGGATGTAACCAGCTCATCATTATTGGACTTAAGTTTTTGTATTCATCATTAAGTTACACATCAGCAGTGATGATTTGGTGTGCTGTAATGTGAAAGCAGTTATACTCAGTCACTTGGTAATAATTTCAACACTTGCAGAGATTAATTGTATACCACTGAATGTGTAATTATGCAGTAATAACATACTGTACATTCCTAGTTATTAAGTTGCTGCTTGTCAATGCAGTGTTGCATCATGCAGAAGCTAAAACATTTTTCACATCTCACCTGGATCCACCAAACAAATATTGTTGTTGGTGGTGGAGGGCATGTTTGTAATCTAGTAACACTGATCAGACATGTGGCCTGGGGATACCTTATTGCTGTCAGTTGTTAAATTATTTACTTAGGACCAACTTGCCTAGCCCCGGGTTCCTATGTTCCTCATGGGGCAACATAGGATTGGATGATGGATGGATGGATTTTTTTTTTTTTTTTAAATGTACTGTATATATACCAAGTTATGGTGTTCTCCTTTGCTGCAATTTGCATTTATTTCTACATTCTCATAGAATTGGAATTCACAGTGATACAGCTAAATCACAGGGTCAGATATCAGCAGACCCTTTCCATGAACCTGAACAAAGTAACAATGCCAAAGTCAGTTATTTTCAAGCTGTCATTTCCATCAAGCAGAAGGTTCTCAGGCTTCAGATCTCTGTGACTTCTCACCCGTGTCACGAGTGTTCCAGTATTCTCTGTTTAGTGCACATACAAAATAAAGGGCATGTGAATAAATTGTATGTATGCTTAGATAAATATAAATAGGTTGCAAATTTAATAACCTGTTGATAGTATAATAATACATGTACAACACCATAAATGTTAATATTTTGTCATACTATGTTGTGCTAATTATTGGTTACAATGTAAGGAAAAAATATATTGAGATTTTAGGATTTTTTTCTAAATAATGAAAAAATACAGAATAGTTTAATTTTATCGAGTAGGGTAGTGTTTGAAAAGTTGAACGAGCTAAGTATGGTGTAAAATAGTTATAATAAATAGTTTATCTCATGTAGCAGCATTGTATGATGCCATGATAATTTCAGTAGTTAGCTCTTTCAGTCCTGTGACATATTTTTTATTTTATTCTTACCTTCTCCAGAAGATTTAATTCATCTTAGGAGAGACTTTCTGAACTGGTGGGGTTAGATAAAGTCTTCTCAGTTGCCTTTGAAACAAGCTGTCTCCCTGTAGCCAATAAAATGATGTTGTGGCCTAGTGAAAATTATAATTGCATATTAGGTGTGAAGGGATGAAATATTACTGTATGAACATACTTAATACTGTATGGTTCCGTTTACTGTGTCGATATATATATTTTAAAACACAATCTGGCAGGAACCAAATTATATCTTAAAATACTCCAGAAGGTTCTCTCTTAGTTAAGGGGATAATAAAGTTATACTTGTTTGAGTTACAGGTCTCCTCAAAGTTCAGTAAAATTGTTTGGCAGGTAAAAAATAAGGTAGAAAAGGCATCATGTGATGGAAAGGGTTAATAGTGCTTTACTAATGATATTACTAGTGGTAGTATAATAACATTAGAAAACTGTATAATGTAGCCATCATGAAATTATCTTGTTAGTTGACTGGTTGCATTAAGCATATTTGTAGTGAGCTGGTAGGTGCTGAAAAATATTTTGTAATTTTTGGAAAGATTATACCCACATGTTGAAATTGTGTTTATTGCGAATATGAAATAGTTTTCCCCTGACCTCAGACCCATTTCCTTTCAGCAAAAACTGTTGTCTCTTAATAGTAAACACAACCTCACCATGTGGATACAATTCTTCCATAAGAGCAGTTCAATACACTGTGAAATGCAGATTGGGAAGCCCTCAGGCAGTACTTCTTTGATTTTCCTTGGAATGATTATTGCTTCCATGGCCGGGAGCCATCTGAGTGTGCCCTGCGCATTACAGAGGTTATTCTCTCGGGCATGGAAGCATACATTCCTTTTTCATATCCTCTGACTAATGCAAGAAAGCCTTGGTTTAATCACGCTTGTTCTAATGCTGTCCGCAACAGAGAGAGGGCCATTAAAAGGTACCGGAGCCAACCCACCCCTGAATCACATCTTTTTTATATTTCTGCCCGGAATCGTGCTAAGTCTGTTCTTCGCTCTGCTAAAAATAATTTCATCTGTGCTAAATGTTCCCAACTCTCCAACTCGAATTCTTCTCGCTCCTTTTGGCACCTTGCCAAAAACCTTTCTAACAACTTTACCTCATTATCCTTCCCTCCTCTTTTCTACTCTGATGGCTCTGTAGCTATTTCTTCTACTGATAAAGCAGATCTCTTCGCTCAGACTTTCTCCTCCAATTCTACCTTAGACGATTCTGGTGCTGTTCGTCCATCACTTCCCCCCTCAGACTTCCTCACGACTGGCATTAAAATTTCTTCAGCTGATGTATTTTCTGCCATCACTGGCCTCAGTATTAACAAGGCATATAGGCCTGATGGAGTCCCTCCTGTTGTCCTCAAGAACTGTGCTTCTGTGCTTACACCCTGCCTAGGTAAACTCTTTCGCCTTTGTCTCTCAACTTGTACCTTTCCTTCTTGCTGGAAGTTTGCTCTCAATCAGCAAGTCCCAAAGAAGGGTGACCAATCCCAACCCTCTAACTATTGTCCAATTGCTTTAACATCCTGTGTCTCAAAAGTTTTTGAATCAGTTCTTAACAGAAAAATTTTAAAGCATCTTTCCTGTCACAACCTTCTTTCTGATCGTCAGTATGGGTTCCGTCAGGGACGCTCCACTGGCGATCTTCTCACCTACCTTTCAGACTCTTGGTCATCCTCCCTTCGGGACTTTGGCGAAAGCTTTGTCATTGCACTTGACATCTCAAAGGCTTTCGATCGAGTCTGGCATAAATCTTTGATTTCCAAACTGCCCTCTTACGGTTTCTATCCTTCTATCTGTGCCTTCATCTCTAGCTTCCTTTCTGGTCGTTCAATAGCTGCTGTTGTAGACGGCCATCGTTCTTCTTCTAGACCTATCAACAGTGGTGTTCCTCAGGGCTCTGTCCTATCACCAACTCTCTTTCTTTTATTCATCGATGACCTTCTAAGCTGTACATCTAACCCTATCCACTCATATGCTGATGATTCCATCCTTCACCTTTCCATTCTATTTCCGCAACATCCATCTCAGCAGTTACTTCAGCAAACAAGGGATGAGGCGATGGCACACCTAATGTCTGACTTGGCTCGTATCTCTGATTGGGGTAAAAATAATCTTGTTATTTTTAATGCATCAAAAACTCAGTTCTTACACTCATCAACCCGTCAAAATCTTCCTCAGGATTACCCACTAATGTTTAATAATGTCCAGCTCAGTCCTGCATCATCCTTGAACATGCTAGGGGTTTCATTCTCTCGGGATTTGTCTTGGAAAGAACATATTACATCTCTTATGAAATCTGCTTCCAAGAGATTAGGTGTGCTGGGCCGACTCCGAACTTTCTTTACCCCTGCACAGATGTTGACCTTGTACACGGGTTTTATTTGCCCGTGTATGGAGTACAACTCTCATGTGTGGGGAGGCTCCCCACATGTAGTTCTTCTCAATCGGGTGGAGTCAAAGGCTTTTCATCTCATTAACTCTCCTCCTCTTACTGATTCCCTTCAGCCTTTGTCTCTTCGCCGCACTGTTGCTTCTTTATCTCTCTTCTATCGCTACTTCAATGGTCACTGTTCCTCTGAACTGTCTGCTTGCATCCCTCCACCTCTACGACGGGCACGTAGTACCCGTCTAGCAACAAACTCTCATCCCTTTTCTGTCCAACTCTCTAATGCAAGACTTAACCGTTACTCCCAGTCCTTCATTTATGCAACTGGTCAACTCTGGAACTGTCTCCCTCTGTCTGTATTCCCTACTTCCTATGATCTCCAGTCTTTCAAGCGCAGTGTGTCCAGGCATCTCGAAATGAATGGATCTTGAATTTGGCTCTCTTTTGTATTGGTTTTGCTTTTTCTTGGAAGGAATGGTATGTAGGCCCTGGCCTTTGGTTCCTTCTTCCTTGCATTAAAAAAAAAAAAACATAATCCATTTTAGCTTCCATCACCATCTTCATTTCCTGAGCATGAAGGGATTTCATCTAAAATCAAACAAAGACCCATTACCATTACTTACAAGCCTTCAGCTTTTGTGAAAGCAAACCCTCTTTATAGTGAACCTCCATTTGCCAAATTTTGGCTATAACAGACTCTTCAGACCAACCAAACAGTCACTTCATATTATGAAAAAGGTTCAGTATATATGGCACTTGTAGCCAGTTCACAAACTAAAAACATTCTAGCTTTACCTGAGATAATTTAAACACCTCTGCCACTATTCTGTCACTTACTTAGTTATTTTGCCCTGGTATACTGTACTGTAATAAATTGGTATACTGTACTGAAATATTTTTCAGTCATTTCATCCAACCCTACGTCACCTCATGAGGACCGTAGGAGCCCGGGTTTAGGCAAGTTGGTCCTGACATTTACGATGAGAGTGACCAGCCTCACTCATCCGTGAGTGGCATTACGTGAGCATTAAACCCCAACCACCCCTTGGATATAAACCTGCACCAGCTCAATCCGATTGGAGCGCCATAATTACCCACTAAACCACCAGGTGCCAAAATTGGGTTACCACCCAACATAGTAAATGGTTTCCTGATGTACAGGACACCATTTGGCCTGTAATAAATTGCAGATTTAAATTTTGTTGTGATTCAAAGGTATAATATATACAGTAGGTATACTGTATATTATGGAGTTGTTCAGTACCAAATTGAACCCACAGAAATTTAATAGAGTACTTGAATATCACAATGCATCTTATCAATTAATTAGGGTATGTATATACTGAACCTGGGTCATAAATATAGCTGACTATTGAACATTGGGTGGGTTTTAAAGAACTTGGGTTTAACAACTCACTGTTTCCTCCAATCAGTTTATTGTTGAGAGGGTTTACTTGACCTATTAGTGCCCTTATCTCATGCTTGGGCCCTGTTTCCTGTTTCTGTACAACTGTGGCTGTGATAATAGATGTTGTTAAGAACTGCATTCTTTTTAAGGTTTATCTAGAAAATCACACTCCTTATTAGATCTGAGAAAGGTATATAATCTGATTTGGTTACTGGATTCACAAGGGTATTTCAGTGTTCCTAAGTTGACATTGTACATACATTGTCATCAGTACAAATCGTATCTGTTTGTTACAGTACATCTTTTTTGGTCTGTATTATTATACTGTACATAGATTTCTGTTATCAGTTATTACTGCAATTTTCATACTAATGCACTATCATCAACTTATTTGGAACATGGCCATATATTGTTTGTTAAAGAGCTCACTACTGGTAAGTGTATTAAGTTGATGCCTGTATGATCTGAAACACCTCTTTCAGTTCAAGCTTATTACGAAGTTGGCAGTTGTAGAAAGAGGGAATATGTAGTTAATTCATACCAGCTAAATGATTATTATTTTTTTTTCTTGCCATAAATTGTGTATTCTTCCAGTCTTTTATATTTGTGTCTTAAAATAAGTTGTAAGATTCTCATTTGAAATATGTACACCTAGTCTTTTCTTTACAGCACTGTGATGAATTTAGGCTATGTGATGCAGGTCATAATTATGTTATGCTGTAGGAAGCTCTGAATGCAGACATTATGAAAAAGTGGTGTCTCATGATTGAGAGCAGAAATTAATGATTATAACGGTCCTCTTCCTCATAATATCCTGTCTTTTTTCCCACCTCAGAAAGGGATGACTGAGAAGTTAGCTGTAATTAAATCACCACATGCAGAGATATTACCAAACAGCCTAAACAGTGCCATAGAGTAGGAAATGTAGAATAATGTGCCTATTAGGTATGTTAGCTGAGTTTTAGAGGGAGAGAGAGACTTTGCTGAGATAGGGATGGCTGGTTATGGTATTTAATTCAGAAGTAACATACTGTCATTAGTAGGGGAATGTTATCAACTTGGTAAGTGGGAAGTACTTCACTGATGGTGATAGTGACAGTGAAGTACAACTACTGTACTTTCTATAAATTTCCAGTACAATACATGTACTTCCATTTAATTATGGGCATTTAGTGTTGTGTATACAGCTGCCCAGTTGGAGTGATGACCTTGCATAGGTTTGATTCCCAGGAAGTGACTGGATGTGCCTCAGTCATGTAATGTGATGCCACCAACAAGCTGATTATCTGCCCTTAAAATGTACTGGATTATGGTAATCTTGGGGTATTTACAGCTAGGAGGTGGTAAAATGAGAGTGAAGTATTAGTGAGAATGGCTATTCCTGTTTTTGTGTAGCACATTGTACTGTTTTTATTTCTAATACTGTACTTTGCACAGCACAGCTTTATTATAGAATTGGCCATATGTGTCAGGTGTGAGCAAGCTGGCTGTTATAGCCCATTCATTCCTTCATTTACGAGTGATGAGTTTGCAAGCCACACCATACTTGAGCTGTAATGTCTCATTAACACTCTCAGGCTCCTGTACTCTGTCTCAGCTGAATGAAATTGCCTGCCATTAGGTAGAACAGAATAGTAGTGAGTCCCAGTCATGAAGGGGTTAAGGGTGACAGTATTAGCACTCCCAGTCTCATCTAATTCAGTCTCAGCAGATTAAATTGTACGGCATTAGCATTATAGTTTTGTTTATTTGTAATTTCATGACATCAGTAATGTATATTTGTTATTTCGTGACATAAGTAATGAATGAGCTTATGCTTTTTTTTTTTAATGGTTCAACATTTCCTGCATGAAAATCCACATAACTACATCAGCATAGTACAGATTATATATATACAGTACTGTTTTGAGTAAACCCTTGTTAACTCGTGGCAATTCGATTCCAACCATCCACGAGTTAGCATTTTCACAAGTTAATGGTCCCCCCCCCACTCCTTCTAAAACACATTATACAATACAGTACTGTACATTGAGAAAAGAATAAAAGTAAAACTAATAGAATCTTACCTTGTTTTGGTACTGTTGGGAAGTATTGAAGCTTGGAGGAGGCCTTTGGCAGGGTGGAGAGGTGGATTGGGGGGGCTCTGTGTCACTTTTCTAATTAAAACACTGAACACTTCAAGCACTTAGACTACACACACTTAGATTATTATACAGTAGTGTACTATACACTATAAATGAGTTTTTTTTTTTTTTTAAATTTTCCATGATAGCCTCTACGAGTTATCCCGAATTACAAAATACTGAGGTACGAATTAATGAGGGTTTTATATATATTGTATATATATATATATATATATATATATATATATATATATATATATAAATACCTGTATACATACATGCATACAGTATAGCTATATATAAATTTTATTCCTAGTTATTTACTTGTGGCTGTGCAGGGTTTATACCATTCCATCCATGCTTGGTAAATTAGAATGAAGCCTTAACCTGTCTTTTAATTACCTTCCAGTTTTTATTCATTAACGCTCTTGCTCATTTGATTCCCTCATAGCCCAATACAAATGTCTGGCATTTGTTGGAATAAAATACTAGAGTTGTTTGACAGTAAGAACATGAATGGTGTCACTACTAACACTTAAGGCTCCTGTAACTCACTCTTATTAAGGCTCCTGTAACTCACTCTTAGCTAAATACAGTCACCTGACATTTAAGTAGAAAAGAACAAGCGGCAAAATCCAGCTCAGAACTGGATCATTGGCTAAAAGTTGTGTATGTTGAACATTGACATGGAGTGGTTAAAGAAATGTATTAATGTAGGAAGTATATCATATTACAAGCATGACAACTGAAAGAGAGAATGGGATTAAATGTCAGAAAGAATACCTGTAGAGGTAAGGAAGGACATGATATTACGAAAGGAAAAATATGGCGAGTCTCGGAAGTAGTCTTCCAGAAGGGGGGAGATGTCGAAGGTGAGTCAAGAAAGGAAAAGCAACACATCACTGTAAAGTGTAAAGAGGACAATCAAGGAAAATATGGCATACGGAGAGAAGGGTATTGCAATGAGTGCGGAGGGGAGGATGGTCTCCAGACTTAGAATGGCCAATTCTAAGACAAGCTAAAGCAGTCTTCCCACCTCCTGTTACAGTGGCAAGAGGTCAACCAGGGAGAAATAAAGGGTTTAACAACACGGAGTTTGTTATTAGTGATAGAGTTCCAGCAAGACTGCCACCAGAGTTTAAGGACGGAAGATAGGGCAGGAAGGAAATCAGAGACTGGAATGAGTATGGAAGGAGAAGTGTCTCTGGCAACAGCTGTGCGAGCCAACTGATCCACATGTTCATTGCCAGCGATGCCAACATGTCCTGGGACCCAACAGAACTTGACAGATTTATGATAAGAAGAAATATGGAACAACCATGCTAAGATACGAAGGACTAAATTTAGGGTCAGAAGGAGAAGGTGACTGAAAAAGGGAAAGAGCAACAAAAGAATCAGAGAATATCACAAATGAAGAAAAGGAGGAGTGACAAATACTGTATACCGTAACACAAACAAGAAAGCATACAACTTGGCTGTTAAAACACTTGCATAAACAGGAAGGCTGAAGCAATAAAACGTGTCAGGAAAGTGAGCTGTGAACCCAAAACCTTCTGGGGCTTTGGAACCATGTGTGTATACAGGGACTGCAGAAGAATGGGTCTAAAAACTGGGAATGGAGAATAAGGGAAAAGAAGTGGACTTGGAATAAGGGAAAATAGAGGGACAAACGCTGAGACGCGGAAGAAGCCAGGGGGGAAAAAAGACTCGTGCGGAAAGGGAAAACATTACTAACGGTAAGGGAGGAGTGTGAGAGGAGGGTACGAGCTCGAATTGCAAAAGGTGGTTTGATCCTAGGATGTGAGGAAAGGGTGTTCAAGACAGCAGCAGGAGAAACAGTGCAACTTAGCATAAGTAAGAAGAGAGAACAAAGCATGACGATGGAAAAGTGAAGGAACTCCCGATTCAGCATACAGACTTTCAACTGGGGAAGATTTTAAAACGCTAATAGGCAGACGCAAACCGTGATGATACACAGAATCAAGTTGTTGGAGGACAATATCTGAGATGGAAGAATAAACCTGACAATCATAATCAAGTCTGGAAAGAATGAGAACAGTATGGAGGTGAAGGAGAATAGTTCGATCAGCACCCCATGACACATGAGACAAAGTTTGTAAGAGACAGAAGCACTGCAAAGCTGAAATTTCTAAGGAGGCAATAAAGATGAGAGTCAAAAATAAGGCCAAGAAAGGAAGCGGAGGTTTTATAAGGGAGAGAAGAGCCATAAAGAAAAAGAGGCAGATGAGGAATAAGATGAGAGTGGGTAAAAGTGATAGCACGAGACTTAAGAGGAAAGAAACGGAAACCATGGGTAGTAGCCCACTTTGAGGCAGCAGAAACCGCACGTTGAATAAGAGCACTAAGGACAGAGATGTCAGAGTTTGAGGCACATATTGCAAAGTCATCCACATATAAAGAGCAAACACCAACTGGGAGGCAAAACAATCCCATTAATTGCCAATAAAAAGAGAGTAGTGCTAAGAACACTGCCTTGGGGAACACGTTCATATTGTGGGATGGGAGCCGAATAAGTATGCTGAACACAGACCTGAAGAAATGGGCTGATAGAAAATTCTACAAGAAAACACCAAAGTTACCATCAATACCACAAGAATGAACTATGTGCAAAATATGAAAGCGCCAGGCAGTATCATATGCCTTCTCAAGATCAAAGAAAACTGCGATAACAGATAGATGAGTGGCAATGGCTGAGTGGACATAAGTTTCTAGATTAAGGAGAGGAGTTTAGGTACCACGGGCTTTTCGAAAACAAAACTGAGAGGATGACAAAAGCTGTTTGGATTCTAAGATCCACATAAGATGATAATTTATCATACGCTCGAACAATTTGTAAAGACAACTGGTAAGAGCAATGGGGCGATAATCCTGGGTAGCATGGCCTTGCTTTCTCAGCTTAAGAAATGGGAGAATGATGGCATTATGAAAAGAGGGGGGGAAAACACCCTCAGTCCAGATACGATTAACAGCTAATAAAAGGGCTGGAGGGGAAAGGTGATGGAGCATATTGTGATGCATGCCATCGGGACCTTCACAGGTGTTCTTACAGAGACGAAAGGCGGAGGACAATTCATGGAATGTGAAAGGCGCATTATACGATTGAGCAGGAGACTGCTGGAAGACAACAGGCATACATTCAGAAGCAGTTTTAACCCGTCACGTCCCGATTGATTTCCAACCTCCGATACCCCCCAGTCCCGAGCATTTTCGGAATTTTTTTTTTTTGGTTCAAACCTTCGCTTTTGGTGAGAAACATCAAAAATTCAGAGAGAAATCGCCCTCCTGAGGTTATAAATGGTGCTACAGGTGATAAGTCAGTCTTACGTTTTCCCTCTTTCTCAGGGTACCTGGCTAAAGAAAACGAACTATGGAGGTGTTAACTAATTCACGCCACTTTAAATTATGTATTTATTTATGTATTTGGTACGAATTTATGTGTAGTAAAGATTATATAGGTTTTCACCCATTTATATAGGCAATAGAAGCATTGTTCAGTCACCAAACACATCCACATATGGCACCTTCCTTATGACATTACCACCTCATCACTTGTGTTTGTTTCTTGCTCTAGCTTCTTTATTTCTTTGTCCTCCACCTCAGGAATCACTTTCACTGTGAATTTCGTCATTGGAGAGACCGAGGGGCAACATACCTTTACTGGTCAGGTTACTGCTAACAGGTGAATTGCTCAGTGTGGGGGGGAAGGGGGGTTTGGTGGGGCCAGGCAGTATCCCTGCTTGACAGCTGGTAGAGGAAGGTCTTCCACATATGCCTACCAAAAATCACCCATGAAACTTGAAAACTGTGCAAATTATGGCCCTTGCAATTGTGCGACGTACCCATACGTCGATGGGTGTAGCTGTGACAAAACGTTGCGACGTACCCATATGTCGATGGGATTCCTCGGGTTAAGGACATGGAATTCAGGGCAGAGGTGAGAACCACTACTAACATTACTGAAATGAAGACCCAAGCCATTAGCAACTAGATACACAAATCCAACTGATTCTTCATCTATATGATGGACAGGGGAAGGCATGGGAATATGCTTACCGGCTTTTTTGCGAATACGGTTCCAGACAGAAGCAATGGGCATATTGGTAGTAATACAGTAGTGGAAATGTATAACCTCGAGCTACGGCGTTTAGCCTGTTCAACATCTTGCGAAGATAAGCATGGGATTTTTTAAATAAAAGAAATCACTAGGTTCATCCGGGGTGTTGTGTTTGCACACGGAGTGCCATAGTGCAATCAGTGTCCCACCAAGGCACACATTTAAAAGTAAAAGGACGGGGCAACCTATGAATCGCGGTCAAAGCTGCACTCAGAACTAAAACAATAAAAAGGTAAGCATATCTAAAACTGTAGGAAGGGAGGAAGTGGGTATGGAGGAAACAGACAGAGATGAAAAGGACAGCCAGTCATCTTTCAGAAAACACCATCGAGGAGGCCTGAGCACAGGACAATAGGAATTATGAGTGATCGCTATACACAGCATCAGAAAGAACAGACCAGTGAAAGTCTAAAGAAAGAGAGGGGGAACAGAAGGAGAGATTGAGACATGAGAATGTCTGAGTTCTGGCATCAAAATGTGTCAATGCTCCTGTATTCAATAAAGACAGATCTTCAGCACAAACGAATGACTTAAGGTGGCGGCCATGAGAATTGGTGACAGTATCGCCCCATAAAGCACGGCGACGATTAAAATCACCTAACGTTAGAATAAAATTAGGGTGGGTAGCTGGGACAATAAATGAGATACGGCATGAAAATCAATTGACTGGGAGGGAGAAACAAATGGAAATCACAGTAACCCAACAGCCGAGAAAAATACGAACAAAATGACATGGAACAGTGGTGTTAATGGACAATGTTCATGAGGAACTGTATGGTGGACTAAGCTGAAACAGAAAGAGAAGCAGGAGAGAGAACAAGAAACAATAGTCAGTTTTTTTTTTTTTATGCAAGGAAGAAGGAACCAAAGGCCAGGGCCCGCATACTGTTCCTCCCAAGAAAAAAAAAAAACAGTGCCAAAGAGGGCCAAATTCAAGATCCATTCATTTCGAGATGCCTGGACACGCTGGGTTTGAAAGATTGGAGATCATAGGAAGTAGGGAATACAGACAGAGGGAGACAGTTCCAGAGTTGACCGGTTGCATAAATGAAGGACTGGGAGTAATGGTTAACTCTTGCATTAGAGAGTTGGACAGAAAAGGGATGAGAGTTTGTTGCTAGACGGGTACTACGTGCCCATTGTAGAGGTGGAGGGATGCAAGCAGACAGTTCAGAGGAACAGTGACAATTGAAGTAGCGATAGAAGAGAGAGATAAAGAAGCAACAGTGTGGCGAAGGGACAAAGGTTGAAGGGAATCAGTAAGAGGAGGAGAGTTAATGAGACGAAAAGCCTCTGACTCCACCCTATTGAGAAGAACTGCATGTGGGGAGCCTCCCCACACATGAGAGTTGTACTCCATACATGGGCGAATAAAACCCGTGTACAAGGTCAACATCTGTGCAGGGGTAAAGAAAGTTTGGAGTCTGGAGCCCAGCACACCTAATCTCTTGGAAGCAGATTTCACAAGAGATGTAATATGTTATTTCCAAGACAAATCCCGAGAGAATGAAACCCCTAGCATGTTCAAGGATGATGCAGGACTGAGCTGGACATTAAACATTAGTGGGTAATCCTTAGGAAGATTTTGACGGGTTGATAAGTGTAAGAACTGAGTTTTTGATGCATTAAAAATAACAAGATTATTTTTACCCTAATCAGAGATATGAGCCAAGTCAGACATTAGGTGTGCCATAGCCTCATCCCTTGTTTGCTGAAGTAACTGCTGAGATGGGCATTGCGGAAACCAAATGGAAAGGTGAAGGGTGGAATCATCAGCATATGAGTGGATAGGGTTAGATGTACAGCTTAGAAGGTCATTGATGAATAAAAGAAAGAGAGTTGGTGATAGGACAGAGCCCTGAGGAACACCACTGTTAATAGGTCTAGGAGAAGAACGATGGCCGTCTACAACAGCAGCTATAGAATGACCAGAAAGGAAACTAGAGATGAAGGCACAAATAGAAGGATAGAAACCGTAGGAGGGCAGTGTGGAAATCAAAGACAAACGAGGTTCTTGTAAACAGACTAAAGACGGACTGTGAATACAAAGAAAATAACGGAGGTCATTGCGATGGGCCGTAAAACTTAGAATGATCCACTGTAAAATAAGACATATTAAAACTTTAAAACACCAAATAAAAGTAAAACCAAGCAGAAAAGTAGAATCTAGGAAAGATAAAAGGAAATAAATACTAAAGATAAAATATAATACACAGAAGTAAAATATAATACAGAATAGTAACCTACACTGTCAAGTCGGTACGATAGTTAGAATAGGGGAAGGAGGTGGTGGAATAGGAGGACAAGCAGGACGGTCACCATAGCCCGGAGGCATGGGGAGAGATAAAGGGGAAGGAGTACTAGAAGTGGATAAGGAGGGGGACAAAGAGGAGGAAGGAACAGAAGGCGAAAGAGGGGGAGATGAAGGAGGGAGAGGAGTGGAAGGGAGGTCAGGAGGCACAGGATGAACTTCAACAGAGAGGGTGGAAGGAGAGGGCACAGCATCGTTCATTGAATCTTGCGTGGGAGTAAAAGTATAATCCATAATTGTCATGCTACGTATTTGTGGGCCGGTTTCTCGTCCCTCAAACACGCAGGGTACAGTGGGTCCCTATTCCAGACCGGGTCGGCAATTCTTAGGGAAAGGACTGGACACAAAAACAAGGCAAAAACATGTATTACAAATATCTTTCCAGAAACAGTAGTACATCAATTAACATACATCAGATGTTGGGTTTGCCGGGGATGGGTTAACACAAGATTTTACTTGACTAGAAGTCTGTCTCTATACCGGCTAAAGGAAATTATGGTAGTACAGTAATCTCCCTATTATTTGGATGCCTAATACTCGGACCCCCCAATACTCGGATTTCGTGGGCTGCCCACCCCCCAAAATGCCCCAAAATTCGGAAAAATTCGAAAAAAATCCGATTTTTTTGGACCAGGTCAGTTTGAATTTCCCGCGCGCGCCGATCGGCTATGTTCACGCACGTGGCACCTGTCTGTCCATCCCATTTCCCGCTCTGCTGCTGCCTCGTGAACAGCTCCGACAATGGCGGCCGAAGTGATTGCTTTTGTGGTGATC
>JAGKTI010017131.1:0-18777 GCA_018397915.1 Birgus latro | reverse complement strand
TCCTTCCAAGAATAAACAAAAAGAATACAAAAGAGAGCCAAATTCAAGATCCGTTCATTTCGAGATGCCTGGACACACTGCATTTGAAAGACTGGACATCATAGGAAGTAGGAAACACAGACAGAGGAAGACAGTTCCAGAGTTGACCAGTTGCATAAATGAAGGACTGGGAGTAACGGTTAACTCTTGCATTAGAGAGTTGGACAGAAAAAGGATGAGAAGTTGTTTCTAGACTGGTACTACGTGCCCGTCGTAGAGGTGGAGGGATGCAAGCAGACAGTTCAAAGGAACAGTGACCATTGAAGAAGCGATAGAAAAGAGATAAAGATGCAAGAGTGCGGCGAAGAGACAGAGGTTGAAGGAGCTAGTAAGAGGAGGAGAGTTAATTAGACGAAAAGCCTTTGACTCCACCCTATTGAGAAGGGCTGAATGTGGGGATCCTCCCCACACATGAGATTTGTACTCCAAACATGGGCGAATAAAACCCGTTTATAAAGTCAGCATCTGTGCAGTGGTAAAGAAGGTTCGGAGTCGGCTTAGCACACCTAATCTCTTGGAAGCAGATTTCACAAGAGATGTAATATGTTCTTTCCAAGAAAAATCCCGATTGAATGAAACCCCAAGCACGTTCAAGGATGATGTAGGAACGAGCTGGACATTATTAAACATCAGCGGGTACTCTTGTGGAAGGTTTATAATGCAAGGAAGAAGGAACCAAAGGCTGAGCTCGGAAAACAGTTCATTCCAAGAAAAAGACAAAAACACTACAAAAAAGAGCCAAATTCAAGATCTGTTCATTTCGAGATGCCTAAACACACTGCGTTTGAAAGACTGGAAATCATAGGAAGTAGGAAATACAGACAGAGGGAGACAGTTAAAGAGATGACCTGTTGCATAAATGAAGGACTGGGAGTAACGGTTAACTCTTGCACTGGAGAGTTGGACAGAAAAGGGATGAAAGTTTGTTGCTAGACGGGTGCTATGAACCCGTCATAGAAGTGGAGGGATGCAAGCAGACAGTTCAGAGGAGCAGCGACCACTGAAGCAGCGACAGAAAAGAGATATAGAGGCAACAGTGCGGCGGAGAGACAGAGGTTGAAAGGAACTAGTAAGAGGAGGAGAGTTGATGAGACAAAAAGCCTTTGACTCTACACTATTGAGAAGAGCTCTATATCAGGATCCTCCCCAACACATGAGAGTTGTACTTCACACAGGGGCGAATAAAACCCGTGTATAATGCTAATAACTGTGCAGGGGTAAGGAAGGCACAGAGTCGGCTTAGCACACCTAATCTCTTGGAAGCAGATTTTGCAAGAGATGTTATATGATCTTTCCAAGATAAGTCTCGACTGAATGAAACCCCAAACATGTTCAAGGATGATGCAGGATGAGGTGGATACTATTAAACATTAATGGGAACTCCTGTGGAAGATTTAGATGGGTTGATAGGTAAAGAAGCTGTATCTTTGATGCATTAAAAACAATTATTTTTACCCCAGTCAGAGACACGAGCCAAGTCAGACATTAGGTGTGCCACCTCATCCCTTGGTGTCGAAGTAACTGCTGAGATAGACGTTGCGGAAACCGAATTGAAAGGCAAATGGTGGAATCATAAGCGTACAAGTGGATAGGGTTAGATGTACAGCTTAGAAGATCATTGATGAATAAATGAGAGTTGGTGATAGGACAGAGCCCTGAGGAACACCACTGTTGATAGATCTAAGAGAAGAACAATGGCCGTCTACAACAGCAGCTTTAGAACGACCAGAAAGGAAGCTGTAGATGAAGGCACAGATAGAAGGATAGAAACCGTTGGAGGGCAGTCTGGAAATTAAAGATTTATGCCAGACTCGATCGAAAGCTTTGGAGATGTCAAGTGAAACGGCAAAGCATTCGCCAAAGTCCAGAAAGGTGGATGACCAGGAGTCTGAAAGATAGGTGAGAAGATCGCCAGTGGAGCGTCCCTGATGGAACCATACTGATGATCAGGAAGAAGGTTGTGATAGGATAGATGCTTTAAAACTTTTCTGTTAAGAATACACTCAAAAACTTCTGAGACACAGTATGTTAAAGCAGTTGGACGATCGTTAGAGGGTTGGGAATGGTCACCCTTCTTTGGGACTGGCTGAATGAGAGCAAACTTCCAGCAAGAAGGAAAGGTACAAGTTGATAGACAAAGGTGAAAGGGTTTACCTAGGCAGGGTGTAAGCACAGAAGCACAGTTCTTGAGGACAACAGGAGGGACTCCACCAGGCCCATATGCCTGGTTAGTAATAAGGCCAGTGATTGAAGAAAATACATCTGCTGAAGAAAATTTAATGTCAGCCTTGAGGAGTCAGAAGGGGAAAGTGATGGAGGAACAGCACGGGATCGTCTAAGTTGGAATTGGAGGAGAAAGTCTGAGCGAGGATATCTGCTTTATCAGTAGAAGAAATAGCTACAGAGCCATCAGAGTAGAAAAGAGGAGGGATGGATGATGAGGTAAAGTTGTTAGAAAGCTTTCTGGCAAGGTGCCAGAAGGAGCAGGAAGAATTCGAGTTTGAGAGTTGAGAGCATTTAGTACGGATGAAATTATTTTTAGCAGAGTGAAGTACAGATTTAGCACGATTCCAGGCAGAAAAAAAAAATGTGATTCAGGGGTGGGTTGGGTCCGGTACCTTTTATAGACCCTCTCCTTGTTGCGGACATGCATTAGAACGAACGTGGTTAAACCAAGGCTTTCTTGCATTAGTCAAAGAATATGAGAAGGGAATGTATGCTTCCATGCCAGAGAGAATAACCTTCGTAATGCGCAAGGCACACTCAGAGGGCTCATGGCCATGGAAGCAATAATCATTCCAAGGAAAATCAAAGAAGTATTGCCTGAGGGCCTCCCAGTCCGCAACTCCAATGTGCCACAGACGACGTTTCTTTGGAGGGTCGACAGGCCGCACCTGAGCGATATGACAGGTTAAGATAATAAGGGTATGTTCGGAGGAGCCGATCGGAGAGAATACATTAACAGTGTAAGCAGAAGGATTAGATGTAAGGAAGAGGTCAAGTATATTGGAGCTCTCTCCAAGGCGGTCAGGGATACGGGTAGGGTGCTGTACAAGCTTGTCTAGGTCATTAAGGAGGGAAAAGTTGTAGGCTTGTTCACCAGATGGATCAGTGATAAGCATGTTACTTTACAGGTTACATAGTGAAAAATGACAATTGCATGGTTTCACGATAAGATATGGATTCGTTAGGATTGGTTTTGGCTGTCCTATTACTTCAGGTTTTGGTGATACCTAGATGGAGCCCCTTGTCAGGGTGTTGATCAAGTGGATGATGGTAATATTTGACCAAAAATGTTTTACAGTCACCCAAGACGCTACCACAGTTGAGTCCCATTACAGAAGGGTATGCCTTACCATTTTCATACTCTCATGGGCAATAGTTTTCTTCTTCTATTTGTTGCTTTTACTTCTTCCTCTTCTCTTTCTCCTCCATGTTTGAAACTGTCTAAAACTAAAGAAATCTTGTAATATTAGTCATTTGTCATTAAGCGATGTGGAGTGTGTTTTCTGTCATTCATAACTCCAGAGATTTAAAGGATGTATTAGTCTTTGCTTTATCTATGGAACGCTACGTTGTCAATTTTTTTTTTTTTTTGTATGCAAGGAAGAAGGAACCGAAGGCCATGGGCCCGGATACTGTTCCTTCCAAGAAAAAAACAAAAAAAAAAATAAATCGAAAGAGAGCCAAATTCAAGATCTATTCACTTCGAGATGCCTGGACACACTGAGTTTGAAAGATTGGAAATCATAGGAAGTAAGGAATTCAGAAAGAGGAAGACAGTTCCAGAGTTGACCAGTTGCATAAATGAAGGACTGGGAGTAACGGTTAACTCTTGCATTAGAGGGTTCGACAGAAAAGGGATGACAGTTTGTTGCTAGATGGGTACTACGTGCCCGTCGTAGAGGTGGAGGGATGCAAGCAGACAGTTCAGAGGAACAGTGACCGTTGAAGTAACGATAGAAGGGAGATAAAGATGCAACAGTGAAGCGAAGAGGCAAAGGTTGAAGGGAATCAGTAAGAGGAGGAGAGTTAATGAGACGAAAAGCCTTTGACTCCACCCTATTGAGAAGAGCTGCATGTGGGGAGCCTCCCCACACGTGAGAGTTGTACTCCATACACGGGCGAATAAAACCCGTGTATAAGGTCAACAACTGTGCAGGGGTAAAGAAAGTTCGGAATCAGCTTAGCACACCTAATCTCTTGGAAGCAGATTTCACAAGAGATGTAATATGTTCTTTCTAAGACAAATCCCGAGAGAATGAAACACCAAGCATGTTCAAGGATGATGCAGGACAAAACTGTTCATTATTAAACATTAATGGGTAATCCTGAGGAAGATTTTGCGGGTTGATAAGTGTAAGAACTGAGTTTTTGATGCATTAAAAATAACAATATTATTTTTACCTCAATCAGAGATACGAGCCAAGTCAGACATTAGGTGTGCCATAGCGTCATCCATTTTTTGTTGAAGTAACTGCTGAGATGGACGCTGCGGAAACCGAATGGAAAGGTGAAGGGTGGAATCATCAGCATATGAGTGGATAGGGTTAGAAGTACAGCTTAGAAGGTCATTGATGAATAAAAGGAAGAGAGTTGGTGATAGGACAGAGCCCTGAGGAACACCACTGTTGATAGGTCTAGGAGAAGAACGATGGCCGTCTACAACAGCGGCTATAGAACGACCAGAAAGGAAGCTAGAGATGAAGGCACAGATAGAAGGATAGAAACCGTAGGAGGGCAGTTTGGAAATTAAAGATTTATGCCAGACTCGATCGAAATCATTTGAGATGTTAAGTGCAATGGCAAAGCTTTCGCCAAAGTCCCGAAAGGAGGATGACCAGGAGTCTGAAAGGTAGGTGAGAAGATCGCCAGTGGTGCGTCCCTGACGGAACCCATACTGACGATCAGAAAGATGCTTTAAAATTTTTCTGTTAAGGATTGACTCGAAAACTTTTCAGACACACGATGTTAAAGCAATTGGACGATAGTTAGAGGGTTGGGAATGGTCACCCTTCTTTGGGACTGGCTGAATGAGAACAAACTTCTAGCAAGAAGGAAAGGTACAAGTTGATAGACAAAGATGAAAGAGTTTACCTAGGCAGGGTGTAAGCACAGAAACATAGTTTTTGAGGACAACAGGAGGGACTCCATCAGGCCCATATGCCTTGTTAGTATTGAGACCAGTGATGGCAGAAAATACATCAGCTGAAGAAATTTTAATGTCAGTCAAGAGGAAGTCAGAGGGGGGAAGTGATGGAGGAATAGCACCGGAATCGTCTAAGGTGGAATTGGAGGAGAAAGTCTGAGCGAGGAGATCTGCTTTATCAGTAGAAGAAATAGCTACAGAGCCATCAGAGTAGAAAAGAGGAGGGAAGGATGATGAGGTAAAGTTGTTAGAAAGGTTTTTGGCAAGATGCCAGAAGGAGCGAGAAGAATTCGAGTTGGAGAGTTGAGAACATTTAGCACGGATGAAATTATTTTTAGCAGAGCGAAGAACAGACTTAGCACGATTCTGGGCAGAAATATATAAAAGATGTGATTCAGGGGTGGGTTGGCTCCGGTACCTCTTATAGGCCCTCCCCTTGTTGCGGACAGCATAAGAACAAGCTTGATTAAACCAAGGCTTTCTTGCATTAGTCAGAGGATATGAGAACGGAATGTATGCTTCCATGCCCGAGAGAATAACTTTCGTAATGCGCAAGGTATACTCAGATGGCTCCCGGGTATGGAAGCTATAATCATTCCAAGGAAAATCAAAGAAGTACAGCTTGAGGGCCTTCCAATCTGCAGCTCCAAAGTTCCACAGACGACGTTTCTTTGGAGGGTCTACAGGCCGTACCGGAGCGATAGGACAGGTTAAGGTAATAAGGTTATGATCGGAGGAGCCCAACAGAAAGAACAGATTAACAGTGTAAGCAGAAGGATTAGTTGTTAGGAAAAGGTCAAGTATGTTGGAACTCTCTCCAAGGCTGTCAGGGATATGGGTAGGGTGCTGTACAAGCTGCTCTAGGTCACTAAGGATAGAAAAGATGTAGTCCTGTTCACCAGGTGTATCAGTGAAAGGAGACGAGAGCCAAAGGTGGTGGTGAACATTGAAATCTAGAATGGAAGAAATGAACGTGTTTTCAGAGTCAAATTATAATTAGCTGTTCTCGCTTTTGGCATTGTGATGGTTGTCAGTCTCATGCAGGGAAAACTAACCAACACCAAGCAGATATCAGCGGCTAAGGAAGTGCCAGAATGTTTATGAAATGCCTGTGAAAGTGTCTGTCGGATTGCGTGATGTCAGTGTCAATGAATGTGGCAGTAAAAGTGAGTATGATTCAGAAATAATTTAAGGAAAACACAAAAATACAGTTTTCTTAATACTTTAAATAAATTTTCCCATATCTGTAACCATGTAAGTGTGGAATCACTTTAAAAAATATGTTTCGACGTCCCTATTCACACAACTAACCCGAACCGACTGGGATCTCTCATCTTTCATTTCTTACATCTGTTATACCCTTCATACCGAAAACGTATTATATGTTTTGCAGTAAATAACGTCAGAGTACTTATTCAGCTTAGAAAACCTCCCGCAAACTGAAGGGGTTAATGCGACCCCTCCAGTAGGTAAAGTCTGTCCCCAGCTAAACAGATTTCGAAAACAGTAAGAACTGAACGAGAACTACGTCATCAGAGTGAAGAGTTTAACTTCGTGAAGGATGTAAGAAAGAGCTCTGGTGAACATAATGTTACTGTGTGAGGTTGCAAAAGTTGAACGAGATGCATTTTTCCAACGTAACAGCAACTTGTGAAACAGACCTAATGGATTTACAAAGCTGGTTTTAGATTCTCTCTCTCTCTCTCTCTCTCTCTCTCTCTCTCTCTCTCTCTCTCACTCACACACACACACACACACACACACACACACACACACACACACACACACACACACATCAAAAATGCATACATGCAGTATCTAGGCTTAAGGCCAGTAGAGACTTTATTTGGAGTGTCAATTGGAAAATAAAATGTTTTACAATGGTATATAAAATGATACATGTGTCATCCTAGGTACCACATGGTTTTACTGAAGTACAGAACCACAAAAACCTCTGCACTTCTTAATGTACTGTACCTGCTTCTCATACACTGCCATTAGTTACAAACTGAGCCGCGATGATGGCAAGTGGGCCCTCTTTTTCCTTGGCAATGTACCAAGTAAATAAGTGTAGTCTTTGGGTAGTTTTCAGCCACATTGGAGTTTCTCACTGGGAAACTCTGTGCGCCATCCACGCCTCCCTTCCTCCACACTCCTATTCTTTCTGCTCTTTATCCTGCTCTGGTCCTTTCTTATATTTTTTCCCACAGCGTAATTCTTTCTGTGCGCATCCATGCCTCCCTTCCTCCACACTCATATTCTTTCTGCTCTTCATTCTGCTCTGGTTCTTTCTTATACTTTCTCCCACAGTATATATATATATATATTTTTTAATCTATCATCGTCTTTTAATTTCCCTGGACTTCGCTCATGCTATTTTATAATGTCAGACAATAATGGACTTTGAAAAACGTTTTATATACAGTATTCAATTGATTCTTGTTTAACGTTCATTCGTTATGTTCAGGGGAAAAAGAGTAAAACTGAAGATTTTCTTTTACACGTTATAAAATGCATGAGTTCTGGGCAAAGGAGATTGTTTTAAAGGTAACATCAGTATTTAGTAAGATAATAAAACCCCTTTCGTACTGATAGGGTTAATGAATAATTATGTAACTCCTCCAGTGAGAAATGTGTATTCTAAGCCAAATGGAAGATTCTGAAAGTAGCAAGAAGCAAATGAGAACTATATCATCAAATGAGGAGTTTATTTTCATGAAGGTCGAGAGAAAGGATATTGGTGTACATAATATTTCTGCGTGAGGTAATTTGCTAACTTTCTAGGAAGGGGAAAAAGAACTTTTGTAAACCATCAGAGGCACCTGGAACCCTACAGTGCATCATTAGTTAGTGGTTCCCAGAAAATATATAAATTTCTTACGAGTTGATGGGGGAAGCGGTGGCTGAATCTGTAGAGCCTGCAGTCCTAATGGACCCAGGATCGAATCCAGGCTGGGGCAGGGAACAGTTTAAGGATTTGAATTTCATACAAGCAGACCCGCCGACATGTAAAAATACCTCCGTTAATACCAGTAAATCAGTCTTGTATGAGACAGTCTAAGCATGTATTCAATATGGACGGTGGGTGTTAGTGCCGAAGTGGTGACATGTGGAGGTGTGTTGGAGAACTACTGGGCCTTGGGACAGGCCATGAAGCCATTGCCCAGAGTCAGACACGTAAAAAAAATAGAACATAAAGAATACAGTGTTCTTTGTTTTACGCCTTGGTATCCGCAATTTGGTGGACACATTGGATGGGCCAATATGAGTGACAGGTCTCTACACTATTTTTTTTTTTTTTTAATTTAACCATAAAACATGGAATTAGACTGTGAAAATGATACATTTGTTATCCTGGCGAACACATGGCTCTGTTCAAGTACAGAATCATAAAGGACTCTGCTTGTCACGGACACCTGCTTCTTATACACGGTCATCAGCTCCCAACTCAGACACCAGGATGTGCGATGGATCCTTTTTCTCCTTAGCAATGTACCCAGGAAATTAGTCAAGTCTCGTGGGGGGAATTACGCCAATCACTTACCCCAGTGATTGCGTGTCACTGAGTCACTTTTTGGCAATTTGATCTACCTCTGTACTTGTCATACCTAGCCTTCTAAGTTACTTGCACAGCCCCTCCTCTAAATTGCTATAACATCATCATCATCATCGCCAGCAGCATCTAGACAGTCTGCCGTCTTTTCCACTCTGACCAATGGGCTGTTGGCACGTTCCACCCAGTTACTACGAATTTCCCATTTCATTTTTTTCATTCTCTCTCTCTCTCTCTCTCTCTCTCTCTCTCTCTCTCTCTGCCTCTTTTTCTCACTCCACGTATGGATTGCCATTCAGTTATCCTGGTTGTCCGCTGTTATCTGTTCCTCGAAGAGTGAACTACCCACACTCATTTTGCTCTGTACTTGTGTTCATTACATAATAAACTTTTGTCTGTTCTCTTATCCAGGAAGCTCTCTGTTTCTTTCCGCATGTAACCCCTAATATAATTCGTTCCATTCCTCTCTGAGAACTCCCAAGTTTACGTTCCAAAGATTTTGTTACACTCTCAGATACCGAGGCATTAGTTGCAACGGGTGGGACAGATACAGCAGCTAATTTTTATTCACCCTATAGTTACTAAGTTTGCCTAAATCCCTTCAGTGCATTCCTGTTCTTTGCTTGAGTTCCCTGTCTTGGGTTGGGTTTGCCTGAACTACTGGTCAGAAGTACAAGGTCAGATCGAAAATCGCCGAATTTATATGGTAAAAGAAAACAACTTACTTACAGAGTTAAGACTTAAAATCTTTTCAAATTATTCCCTTATGGACACAACACACTTAGCACAGCGGTCCTTCCATTGCAGGAAGCAGTTTATAAATCCAGTTTGGGGGATCATCAACGACATCTTTGTCGCATTTGTGTTTAATTTGTTTCTTCAAATCTCGAATCATTCAGTTGCATGTTCCGTTTAGAAAATAACCAAAAGTCACAGGGAGCCATTTCAGGAGAGTAGGGAGCCTGCCGGACCGGTGCGCTCCCATGTTTAGCCAAAAAATCCGAAAGAAACGAGAGTTGTGGGAGGCGTAGGACTGGGAGCTGAACCACGACAGTGATTCAGCCCACTCATCCCCTCTCAACCAGGATTTCTGGGCCAAACACAGGAGCACACATGCCCGGCAGTCTAACTGCTCTTCTGACACGGCTCCATGCGATTTTCGGCTATTTCCCAAACTGAAGATGCCGCTGAAAACTTCGAGATTTGAGGAAGCTAATGAGATAAAGACAGATGCGAAAAAATTCTTTTTGCTGATCCCAAAAACTAACTTTAAAAAATGTTTCCAGCAATGGAAGGACCGCTGGGTTAAGTGTGTTGACTCCTAAGCGACATACTTTGAAAGGGATTAAAGTCTGAAATCGGGAGTTTGTTAGTTTTTTTTTTTTTTTTCACCAGCCAAATGTCGGACACATTTTGATCAGACCTCGTATATGGAGTTCTCAACACATTTTAGTTCACTTTCTATTTTACTGGAAGGATCTGAATATGTATGGTTAACATAATTTTCGGGGTCATAATAATTTTCAAACCAATCTTCCGAATCTCGTAACTCAGACCGTCTATAGTTCTTGTAGCTTTATCCCTGATTCTCTGAAAAGAACTATGTCATCACAAAGTCATGGTACTGCTATTATAAGAAGGATTAGCATAGCTTTGTTATAGTTTAGACCATTTTATTACTATTGTTAATTCTCCTGTGAGTCTTTCAAGGCAAACACCTGTCTGTCTATCTGTCTATAACCAGACGCCTTAAGCCTGTAAGGGGTGGCCACAAACAAGTAGCCTCCATTTCGCTCTGTCCCCCACCATTTCGCTGCTCTCCCCCAGCTCACACACTCTTCTCTCATATACCTCTCTACTCCACTCTTCCATCTCATCTCGACTTTCCCCGTCCCTCTCCCCCCTCCACCTCATTCACATACACTCTCTTGGTTAGTCTCTCGCCCTCCATCCGCTTCACATAGCCAAACCACCTCAGTGTATTTATCCAAACACATTCTATCACATCCACATCCACATCACAACGCTTCTTCATTTCCTCATTGGTCAGTCTGTCTCTCTATGTAACTCCATATGCTCCTCTCAAAGAACTCACTTCTTCAGCTCTCACTCTTGACTTGTGTCCTTCTAACAGGGTCAAAGCTTCGTTTCCATACGTTAGAGTTGGTATGAGAATACTATCATGCAGCGAATTTTTACTGCCATGCTCACTTCCCTATTCTTATCACTGCTTTCAAGGTACCAGCAATCTTCCTTTCTTGTTGTACCCTTTTAAGCACTTCATCCTTTAAACTTCCATCCTTACTCATCACACTGCCCAAATACTTAAATACACTCACTTTATTCATTACCTCATCATCCAACCTCACTGTACATTCAGTGACTTCATTTCACTCGAAGACCACAAAGTTACTCTTTCCTACATTCAGGTCTAGATTCCGTCTCTTACACACTCTCCCAAACTCATCTACAAAGCCTTGCAGCTCCCCTACGTCTTCAATTAACAATACAGTATCAACAAACAACAGAACAGGAAGTTTCCAAACGCTACCCTCTTTCATTAGGACTGCCCCAACATCAACTCCCCTATCCTGTATCTCTCTTATAGGTTCATTCATATACAGACTGAACAACTATGGAGACAAGAAACATCCCTGTTTCACTCCAACATTCAGACAGAAAAATTCACTCAGTGCACCATCCACACGCATGCAGCCTTAACGCCTTCATACATACTCTTCAAGGCATCAAACATCTTCCCATTCTCTTCATATATTCTTAATATTTTCCATTTCCTTGTCTATCCACTCTGTCATATTCTTTTTCCAAATCCATAAAGGCCAAATTTTTTTTTTTTTTATGCCAGGTCTCCTCTGGGTTCCCTTCAGGTTTCCTGCATTCCTAAAAGTTATACTTTCTAATCCCCTCGCTCTCCCTCAGGTATATGGTTTGCCCTTTCCCTTCTAATTAACCCTGTTCAGTTCATAGCAAGTGGTGGCGACCATCATCCACTCACATGGTGTAGTGCTGACCACTTATTCCTTAACCTTTATCATTTTCTTTTGTTCCTGCCCTCTACTCTTTCTATTTCTCCCATTTTTCTTGTTACTCTTTATTATTACTTTTTCCACATCAGGTGGTTTTACACTGAGTGACAAACCTAATGGTTTCCTACAACCTAGAAAACCATGTATAACGCTGGGGAGCAACCATATAACCAAATAATGGCGTGAGTTGAAACTTACAATGGTGTCCCTGTTGAATGGATGGATAGCCGGAAAGACAACGTCCATCCAGGAACCAAACCACACTCTGGACCGCGCCTTGCTGTGGTAAGGCTCTGTCTGCCGCAATGGAACATACCCGTAGGTTCACTGAGCGCGACGGGCCTGCAGGGACAACTTTTGGCCCATGGTGATGGGTCTGTTCGGCCAGACAGACAGGGCTTAGGGAACAACAACTCTTTTCAGTATATTTATGTTCACAAAGAAATAAGCGAAGTGCGTGTGGAATTTACAGAAAGGAACAGTCTAGGGATGATGAATACCCAGTGATGAGAATTAATGTAATTAACGTATTTAAAAATTAATTGTAGTTACTTTTTGCATATTTTTCACAGTTAGTGAATACGGTACTATAATATATTATTCCGTACATATTTTGTATATAAAAATACATATTTATGCGTCTACTCACCTATTGTGAAGGAGGCATTAAGTGATTGATATGCATGTGCGTGCGTGCGTGCATGCGTAGGTCCACAACACTCTTGTGGGCGCGATATCTCCCGAACCCAGTGACGGATTTCCACCAACCTTTTGCCAGTGATGCGGTATGAGAAGTTGATGAACTGATTAAGTCAGCTAAGTCAGCGAGTCAAAGTTCAATGTCATATGGGGTAGACTTAATTAATCCTTGTGACCGTAATTTTTCAACGGATTTCGACAAAATTTTGTCCGTGATGCAGTATGAAGGATCGATGAATGGTTGTGCAGGAAGGTCAAGGGGTCAAAGAGCAAGGTCATTCGACTTAGTGTATCCTTGTGAGTGCACTATCTCCTGAACTCCTGGTCGGATTTCGACCAAACTTTTGTCAGTGATACAGTATGAAAGGACAATGAACTGAATGGGTCAGCAAGGCCAAGGGGTCAAAAACCATGGTCAGATGGGTGTGGGCGCGATATTATTGTGAATGCCTGGACAGATTTTGACCAAACTTTTGTCAGTTATACAGTATGAGGTCAAAGGTCAGCATCATGTGAGGTCGAATTACTTTATCTTTAGTAATATTTAAACCCACAATGAACCCTTTCATGCAGACTGTATAGCGAGTTCGTGCTCAAGGCTTGGCAGAGGTATACTGAGCGACGCTTTGCGTCGACAGTTCGGAGCCCGAGTTGTCGACGTTTCATTTCAAATATATTTAAAATGCATTTGCAAATATTTGATTGCTGATGAACTTCACGAAACATATACTGTATAGTGTAGCAAGCCTTGGGATATCGTAGACAAGGTATTATGGACTCGCTTGACAGCGAAGTGCTGGCAGATCAGACAGTTGAATATATGGTCTCATAACTCCGCAGTACTCCAGCATTGGCAGATACTTAAGAGCATTAATAATATCAGATTTTCCCAACCAGGAAAGATGTGACTCTTACACGTTTGAGTTTTACTGCAACGAGTTATTGGGTGAAAGGATTGAACTTGCTGGTGAGTCTCTTAAGTGTATGGAAGACTTTTGTTACTTGGGAGACATGTCATGTGCCGGAGGTGGGGCTGGAGCTAGCTCGGTTGCTAGGGTGAGAAGTGGTTGGAAGAAGTTCAGGGAGCTGTTGCCTCTCCTGACATTGAGAAGACTCTCCTTACGTGCTAAGGGGTCTTTGTATGCAGCATGTGTTAGGAGTGTGATGCTGTATGGTAGTGAGACCTGGGTAGTAAAGGAAGAGGATATTCGCAGGCTTAAACGTACAGAAATGACAATGATTAGGTGGATGTGCAGTGCGTCCCTGCGTGCAAGGCCTGGGGGGCCTGGGTTTACGATGGAAAAGTTGAGAGGTAGGATGGGACTGGAGTGTATTGGTGATGTGATGAGGAGAGGTAGGCTGAGATGGTTTGGACACGTGGAGAGGATGGGGGATGATAATTGGGCGCAGAGGGTGAGAAGTTTTAATATTGGGGGAGGGGTTAGGAGGGGTAGACCGAGAAAGACATGGGACGAGGTCACTAAGTGTGACCTAAGGGTTAAAGGACTGAACAGGAAGGCTGCCAAAGATCGAGCAGCATGGAGAACAGCCATTAGATGACCAAGGCCGAAGCATGCAAGCATGTTGGAGCCTTCAAAAACGAAACGAACGAACGAAACTAATGCTACACTTGCCATGAAGAACCCACAGTTTACAGTATGCCAAGCTACCGTAGGAAAACGTACCGCTTTGTTTAAAAGAAGAAGCACTTGAAGAGGGCAACATCTACGCCCTACAGTTCGTTTCAGGTCGAATCATTAACCCTGTCCTACACCCTTCACATTTGACTGACTTCTCTTTAAACTGAATAACTTCATTCTTATGTGGCTCTCAGCTTATCCAAATTGGCTGAGATGTGTTTAAAATGACCTTACATTGTGACCTTGTCTTTTGACTTACTGTGTTCAAAATAGATGTATTTAATCCTTGTCTAACATTAAACTCTTCCACCAAGTTTGATCCATATAAAATAAAAATCATCGGAGATAAAGGGTCAAACCTGTGACCTAGCCTTGTTACCGTAACTCAGACCGAATGTTCTAAGAATTACAACATTCATCCTTTCCTGTTCTTCAACTCTTCCAGCACGTTTGGCACAAATCGGATCAGAACAATTTGAACTGACCTTCCCCTTGACCTATGACCTATGACTTCTCTAAAAAAAAAATCGTCAATTCCTCAAGTGGTCGTCAGGCATTATGCCAAAATTTGTTACAGTTCCATCCAATTGTTTTTCCATAATCTTCCTAACAAACAGAATGGCAGACAGCAACAGATAAACTGAACCAAACACAACCTTCTCGTACTTTTGTATGCAGGTGCATAAACTGTGGGGGATCAAACTATGCCAAGGTTATCCAGGATACAATAGGCTGCTACATGATTACTAAGTGTCCAACTTGCTAGAATTCAATGAATGTTAATTTTGCCTTGCTTCTGATATACAGATTAACGATGAGTGATAAGGTACAATATCTCCAATTTCCTGCCTTCAAAAATCACAAATCACACACTCTGGAGGCGCGGGACCCATTTTATACTGTACTGCTCGTCCGAAGGGTGAGAAAGGATTCTAGTATGAACACCATTGAGAATCAGCATGAGGCAATGGAAAAAATGCTCACATATTGTCACCTTCTTGCAGCAGTTGATCAGGATTTGATTTGATTTTAGTATCCTGATTGATCAAAATGTTTATGATGTAACTGTTGCAAGAAGACATTATCCTTTCTTTAAACTCAGATAGTTAAGCTTGAACAAAGTTATGATTACGAAAGTACATCAACATCTGTTCGAGGCAAGCTAGTTAATGTTGCTGAACAAATGCCCAGCAAACTTAAGGAGGATTTATACCATTGTGCCACCTCTCCACGCCTTCCCCCGCACTACAGGGGCATCTGGTAGCGCTCATGACTGGACTGTCACACTGACATTCTGCGGAACTTCTGCCTATCAGAGTTCTTTTAGTCCCCGAAATGCATCCCTTTGGAACTCGCTTCCCCAGAGTGATTTCTCCCCAAACTTTAACCTACGGCTGTTGAAGTCCATTTGTTACAGATTTTTTTATGAATGGAGGACACCTGTAAACAGGTGTTTGGATTATTTATTTTCTTTTGATTTGCTTTCCTCTGTTCTATTATTGTAAACAAAAAATACACAGCACTCTTGCAAAGTTCTGCTGATCATGCAGAGATTTTTGATTCGGCAAGACGCTACTGACTCAAGCCGGAGAGGACATTCCTCCTGACATGATGCTCATTGCATACCGATTTAACTCACCCACCAATACTGCCTTCCTATCCAGGCATAAAGGCATTCAGAAAAGACTTATCAAGCATGACATCACCTTTACATCATCAGCTCCAGTACCACGCCTTCCCTTTACCTGGACTGATTCATTTACCATGAGAGGGTAGCTGTCTGTTAGATTGCTCCAGAATTTAACTTGTAACTTGGTTATAGCAAAAACAGAGAAAAAATTATAATGAAAATGTTGTGACACTAGTATGTCAAAGGAAATGATTTTTGTTTCAGAATATGTATTTTAGTCTCATAATTTTGGGTACAGTGAAATAGAGAGAGAGAGATAGATAGATAGATAGATAGATAGATAGAGAGAGAGAGAGAGAGAGAGAGAGAGAGAGAGAGAGAGAGAGAGATGTACAAGTGTTTTTTTTTTCTCGCTGTAAAATTTTTAAAAATATCATCCATTCTAGCCTGTACATTGCTTTTCTCTTTTATAATAGGCAAACAACTTCAACAGCAAGCCTCAGTGTAAGAGAAACGCTAAAGGCAATGTATTTAGGATGTATTTACACTGTACTTACATATATTTCAAAAAGATAAATTTATCATTAAATTACATTCAAATTCCCAGTAATAAATTTGATATTTTAATGTTCCTTAAATTTTGTACTTAGTGTTGTAAAACTTTCTAGCGATGTGTCGATCACTGTAATTACCGAAACTTGTCTAAAAAGACCCAAAGTAAGCAGTAAACATGGTAGATAGTAAATGGGGACAAGTATTCAACAAATGGAATTAATCCTCACAAACAAACAACAATGAAAAACCCTTTTAAACCAGTAAAGTGTGCTTTTTGAGCACATGACAAGCGAACGAGCGCCATGTTATCCCAGTTTCTCTCTGATAAAAAATTATAGGCGTAATATCTGATATATATTTTCTAGGGTGGATGCCGAAAAACATAGTGTTACGACGGAAAATCTTTTTAATTTGATTTCTTAATTGAGGCGTTCACCGGTAACAGCCGAACACTCCCTTGAAAAACTCGAGATTCCAAGCGATTCCTGCTCCTTTATAGGTGAGTTTTTAGATGATGAAATTTATTGAATGAATGTATCACATGGAAGAAGAATTTCAACTCCTCTTCACATAGGAGTACAATCATTAGCTTCTACTTAGCGTGACATTCGGGCAGCTCATTTCCAGACTTAACTGAGAGTAAACATAGCTCGCTTGCTTCGCTCGCTCGCTCGTAATAATGGCCCTGCGTCCTAACAGTATCATAGTAACTTGCCGTAGCTGATCTCATATCTACTCCAAAGAAAGGAGTGCAAAGAATCTCAGGGTAATATAATACAGCCGCGTTATATGTATAATTTTCATTAGTACCAGTGATGAGGATTTCTCTCTCTGTCTCTGTCTCTGTCTCTCTCTCTCTCTCTCTCTCTCTCTCTCTCTCTCTCTCTCTCTCTCTCTAGGAAATACTAGGAAAGTCACATGAACCAATATAGCTGAGAGGGAGAGAGAGAGAGAGAGAGAGAGAGAGAGTTGGATTATCCTTATAAGGTACGATGACGAAACGTGGCACTCAGAGAGAGAGAGAGAGATTGTATGGTGAGAAGGAATGTGATATATTACGAATGAAGAAACTAACTGATAATAACAACAAGGTTTTGTGTGTGTGTGTGTGTGTGTGTGTAATATACTAGGAAGCAAACATTCACGTGAACCAATACCGCTGAATGACTGAATATGTAATGATTCATAGACGTAAAGGATGAAGGGCGCGGATAATTTCTGAACTGAAGGTGATTGATGAAAGTTAGGAATGGAGCGTGTGATGACAGTGAAGGCGAGGGTTAGGGATAGTGGTGGGAATGTGTGATGAGGGATACGACAAGTTCTGGAGACGCTGACATCATATACGAGTATGGCGTATGTGAATGTTCACCATGAGGGCGGTGATACTGATGAGGCTGAGGGGTGAGGGTGAATAGCATGGTGAGAGTGAAGGTCATGCTGATAATGAGGATGTGTAGTAACAGCAAGTGTTATGCAGCTTTGTGGTGTGGGTGAAAGTTGAGTGTGTGAGAGTGAGACTGATGGTGCAAGTGGGGTTTGTTGAAATAGTGGTGGTAGTGTGGTGAAAGTTTAGGTGTGAGATGAATGCGACTGATTAATAACCAATTACTGTCGCTGAACAGTCCCCTCCAGGTATCGTTTTATAATTAGCAGTAAACGTTTACGGATATTAAATTTTATATTTCTGGAATTCAACGAAATGTATTGGAAAAATGTTCGGACCTTAATCAGTTTAACTAACCCAGCATCATGGCGTATTCACTAAGTAAGTTTTGGTAACCTCAGGTACATCAATTCAGCGTCAAGGAAACTAGTACTGGAAGGGTTAGAAACACCCTCTAGGAAGCAACTGGAAAACAAAGAAATTTCCAACATTTTATCCTGTTACTTCTACACGGTTTTCTTCAGCATATATATGGGTAGCTTAGGGGTTAAACCAAAGTTGCTCTTAGATATGGAAGCATCTCCCTGAGCAGCACAGTCAGTCAGTCACTGTGCTGCTCAGGGAGATGCTTCCATATCGAAGAGCAACTTTGGTTCGTAAACTTGCCAGACTGATTATCCAAACCTATTCCCGGCAGGAAAGCTCCACACCAGTGATGATAGCATGTCTCGAAACAAGTTAACGGGTTTGAACGTCCAAAAGAAATACGTTGACCATGTATGAAAACATGTCCGAAGCAATGTTTCGAACGTGCTTCAAAACTTGTTTCAGGCTCGCGTGGACGGGGCCTTAGTGCTAACGTCACCTGCTGACAGTTTTGCACCTGTTGGTACCCAGTACTTCACCACAGTTAATGTATAATTTATGAGTATTACTCTGCGCATTGAATTATCAGACATTTATTTGTCGCCCTGCATCCATCACGCACAACGCCAGTCAAATCGTCACACACTTTCATATTATCGCGTTGGCAGTAAAACGGACCTGACTATACAAAAATATACTATAACTGCTCACC
>JAGKTI010017130.1:0-18779 GCA_018397915.1 Birgus latro | reverse complement strand
ACACTACACTACACTGCACTGCACTACACTACACTACACTACACTACGCTACACTACACTACACTACACTACACTACACCACTACACTACGCTACACTGCACTGCACTGCACTGCACTACACTACACTACACTACACTACACTACACTACACTACACTGCACTGCACTGCACTACTCTACTCTACTCTACTCTACACTACACTACACTACACTACACAACACTACACTACACTACACTACACTACACTGCACTGCACTGCACTGCACTGCACTGCACTGCACTGCACTGCACTACTCTACTCTACTCTACTCTACTCTACTCTACTCTACTCTACACTACACTACACTACACTACACTACACTACACTGCACTGCACTGCACTGCACTGCACTGCACTACTCTACTCTACTCTACTCTACACTACACTACACTACACTACACTACATTACATTACATTACACCACTACATTACAGTACACTGCATTACACTCCACTACTCTACACTGCATTACACTACACTACACTTCACTGCATTACACCATACTACACTACACTACAGTACATTACACATAACACTGCACTGCACTGCATCACACTACGCTACACTGCACTACACTACACAGCATTACACTACACTACACTACACTACACTGCACTGGACTAAACCACTGTACACTACACTACAGTACCACAACCTTCTCACGTTATAGTTGGGTAAAATCTATACAATCATTCTTTTCACTGAACTACGCTGTGCTACACAGCACTACGCAAATACCACACCACTACACTGCACTACATTACACACCATTACACTTAACTGCACACACAATATTACACTGCCGTGCACTGCACTGCACTACACTACATTACACTACACCATCGCATGGTATACACTACCGGTATGGTACAGTACCCCTGCACAATACTACACTACACTACACATGGCTAAAATTCGCTTCTTATCCTACAAAAACGTTTGTCTTATACATTTCACTTAATTCCATTCTCACTTCCTCTCCCTCCCCGTCTTTTTCAATTTCCACAGGGTCCTTTATCCTCTCTCTTCCTTCTTCCATCCCTCTCTTAGCTCACTCTTCCTTACACAACTCAATCTGTCTGTCTGTCTGTCTCTCTGTCTGTCTGTCTGTCTCTCTCCTTCCAATTATCATGTTTTCCGCGTCTGTTCCTTCCCCCACTCTTTCCCTTTCATCTCTTCCTCATCTTCCTCTCTCTCTCCTTCCCTCACTTATTATAGTTTCACATTCCTCTCACTTCCCCTCTTCCTTTCTTTCATCCTTTCACAATATCTGTTTTATTCATCCAATTAGTTTTTCCTACATATCTCTGCGCTTCTCTTTCCTCCCCTCCCCTCCTCTCCCGTCTCCTTTATTTAATTCTCTTTTATTTTTTTGCTGCTTCTTCCCTCTCATTCCTTCTTCCACTAATCATGTTTTTCGACCCCTTTTGTCTTCAGCTCCCTCCCTTCTGCTCTTCCTTCCTCCTGTTATATTTCCTTGTCCCGTCTTATTCCCATCTCGTTCCTTCACACACACGTATAGTATTTTCTGCTTCTTTTCCTTTTTTCTCTAATTGCGTTCCATCTTTTTTCCTCCTCTCTCCCCTTTTCCCAGTTATCACATTCTAAGCTGTTTCTTCCTCCTCCCTTTTATATTTTCCCATTCTTTTTTCTTTCTCTTCTTGTAGTCATGGTATTTTTCCCCGTGGTTTGTCATTCTCCTGTTCCTTTTCCCTTTCCTTCATTCCTTCCTTCCTCGCCAGCCACATACTTTTTACATGTACTGTATACTGTATATATTTCCCCCCTCCCTCCTTCCCTCCACCCATTTCGTCTGTCTGTCTGTCTGTCTCTCTGTCCCTGTGTTATACTTTTATCGTCTCTTCCTCTATCCTCTCTTTCCCTTCCATATCTTCCTCCTCTCTCTCTTGCTCTCTTCCCTTCTCTCACTTGTCACTTTTCACAAACAGTACAGTATAATTACCTCCGCCAACGAAATTGAAGGAGGCTTTGTATTCACCAATATTTGTCTGTCTGTCTGTCTGTCCAGACGGTATCTCCAAAAGTTCTCAATGAATAGTGAAATTTGGTGGAAGGAGGGCCATGGGCCAAGAAAGAATTGATAAAATTTTGTGGCAGATCCTGATCTAATGTATAGTATCTCCAAAAGTTATTGCTGAATTTCAATAAAATTTTGTGGAAGAGTGGGCCATGGGTTAGGGAACAACTGACTAAATTTCGTATTCCGCAATACATTTCCATGGATCCGGATCTTGATCCGGATCCTTTTTAATGGCAGTGGCATTGGAGGAGGTAGGCGCTCTCTGAGTGCATTCTAATTCTTACTTTCTTTCGCCCCGCCATTTCCTTCCGTATCGAGTTCACATTTTCCACATCTTTCCTTTATCGTATATTTCCCTTCTTTCTTTTATTCTGTCCTTCCCTTCTCGTTCCTTCCTTTCATTATTCTGTCCATCCCTTCCTTCCTTCTCTTTCATGCCTTCCTTCGTTCTGTCGTTACCTTCCTTCCATGTCCTTTCTACACTTTATTCAGTTCTTTCCTTCACTCCTTTATCCCCTTCTAGTCCTTCCTTTATTTGTCCTTCCCATCCTTCCTTTCTTTATCCCAATTATCGTGTTTTCCACCTGCCTGTCTTCCTTTATCCTGCTCCCCCCCAGGCCCTGTGCTTCCCGCGTCTCCCTCCCACTCAATCATTATGCTTTGATTGCTTTCGTTTCTCGCCGCCTCTCGTCCATGCACACTGCTTTGCTCTTTATCGTTTGTTTTTACGTGCTTCTGCTGACGCTAAGGTTGGTAGCTGCCTCATATTGTGTTACTGCCTTCTGTACAGCATGACCGTTTACCCACCAGTCAATTAGTCAGTCAGTTAATTATTCAAACTGTCTACCTACTTCCCTAGCTATGTATGTATGTAATGTATATAGGGATGTAACTGTCTTTCTATTTTTCCTTCTGTCTTTGTATATGTGTGTCTGTCTTTCTGTCTGTCTGTTTGTCTACCTATCTGTCTGTTTCTATCCAACTCTATCTCTGTGTATCTCTCTGTCCCTTTGTCTGCCACACTACAGGGTGTTCATCGAGGCCATCTTCATCATCACATTACACCAAACTTTGTCAAAGGGCGCGAAATTTGTTTGCCTGTTATGTCCTAGGGCCGCAGAATCGATTCAGTTAAATTTATGATCAAAATTTGGTGAAGAACGGTGTTAGATTCTCACGAAATCCTGCAGTTTTTGTGGCTCCATAGCTGAGAGACAAGTGCTTGAAAATTCCTTAGAATGCACCTAACAGCGCCAGTTTTACCTTTTTTGTAATCATCTGGGGAAGTATTGGCTTTGCGTCTGCGGTGCTCGTGTTAGCGCGGCGTTTTCGAGTGCCTGTGCGGCTGCATCGCCTCGGGGCCCATTCTGGCACACTTGGGACTCGTACTCTCAGAACCCAGTGAATTCTATGGATTCTTGTTTTGCAAATCGTATTAGTAACTCTCTCTCTCTCTCTCTCTCTCTCTCTCTCTCTCTCTCCTGTACAAGAGCGTGGAGGGGTGCAATACATTGGTTATGGCCCCGTCTGGTCGACCATATAATGTAAATGATTAACATGTATTGACACCAGTTTGCCATACTAAAATGAAAGAAAACAAATCAGAGCTTTTTAATAATAGTTTTAAAAAATGGTAATGATTAGAACTTCCTTTAGAGAATACTTATATTTTTTTACGAAGGGATAATGAAAAAAAAAACCTACAAATTGTGCAATATTTACCGGTATAATTAACAGTGGGCTATGTAGGGAAGAGTGGATTGCATGCATCTCGTGAAAGAGCGAAGAACTGCAACTATAGACATTTAACAGATGCTAATTTCTCCTGTTCAGTGATGTATTCTTTGGTTTATTCTCCTTGCCTTTAGACAATATTAGCTTGGCTGGGGAGACTTTTTGAAGTGGATGGGTTAAATATAACGTCACTTAACTCATTCACTAAAAGAAATCTCCTCTAAGTAGAGTGCAGCCGTTTAGAGATGGAAAAATTACACTACACGAACTGGTGCCAAGGCAGAGTAAACCGGTCGCCGGCAGTCAATTTAGTTCTGGCATATAAACGCAACAGGATATCTAGTCAAAGATGTCACATATCAAATCTTGGGTAACTTGGGTGAAAATTGACGATTTTCTGCCCACATGAAACTTTAGGCCCAACCCGCCTGACATTGACCCCCTGATGTAATGAGGCATGGTATGGGATGCAAATTTGAAAGAAGCATCTTTTGGTTTTGGTTTCATGTCGATGTGACGAATTTGAAAGGAGTTATGGCGAAAAAAAATGTTTTATCCTTAATTTTTTTCTACATTTCTTGGGCCCACAGCCTAGGCCTTTGCCCAATTTCACCCAAAATTTAATCAGGTGATCAGAAGGTCATAGCCCATAATTCCTGTAATTTTAGTCAAAATCGCGCTATTAGTTTTCCCGTTAAGTTGTTAACAGATAGACATACAGACATACAAACAAACAGACAAACCGAGTGAAAACAATACCTGTCCCCGAGCCCCTCCGGGGCGGGGATGGGTAAAAAGTAGGTCACGGATTACCCTAAGCCCAGTTTGTACTGAGCTTGATTATGGTTACGGAACCCAGGTAACCATTTACTACACTGGGTGGTAACCACATAATTAAACGTACATCTGGTGACCTAGTGTGTTAAGGTGCTCCATCCGGATGTGACCTATAAAAGTTGACATTCGAGGGAAGGTTGGAGTTTACTGCACACACACTGCACTCAACGAAGAGCACTGGCCACCCTCGCCTTAAATGTCAAGATTGAGTACCTTGGCCCAGGACGCCCACACTCCTGATGGGGTCAAAGCGGATCAGATAAAGATGAGCCGCGTGTTCACGATGTTAAAAGTCAAGATATTTTGACTAATCTTGATATCGTATATTGACTGTCTTGCTGATAACCGTTTTCTCGAGCAGCAAAAGTCAAAACGATTTTGAATTTTAAGCATGACTAGTCAAGATTAGTCAGTGTTCCTCCCGAGGTATTTTGACCGATACTGCCTTCCCATTTTGTAAACAAACCCAGTGCTACCGAAGTCAAGCCAAACTTGATAGAGTAGAGAAGAAGATAGAGCTTATGGCGTATTGAGACAAAAATGATCCCCTATAAAGTTACTTGACATGGTGAATCTAAATTTGCTGTCACCTGACACCTGTGGTGGCGCCATTCAGCAGCAGCTATAGTAAAAGTTCTTCATTTAAGCCCGTTGAGACATAAAAGTGGTCCCATATAAGGTTATTTGACATGGCTAGCTACTTTTTACATCAAACTGTTTGAAACAAGAGCCTCGCTGCAGGTCCCAGAGCAATTCTACTCTTGTTTTTTCTTAATACTACCACAACGTGAGAGCCTTGAGGATTTTGACACTATTACCTTGTGTCCAACAGCAGTGGTACAGCTGCCCTTTCTCTGATGCCCAAATTTCAAGCAAAACCCCCGTCATGGTCGGTCACATGACAAATAATATCATGTAATTCCTCTACTTGCAGAAAATCTCCCAAATCAGCCATGGCGCACAAACGAATGTTTATAGATGGCTCTGAGGTAAAGGCAGTGCAATGTTGCCGACCCGGTTTCGTGACACTCACTTGAAACTCAGTATCAGTCAAAATGGATATCAGGATGCTTGACTTGGAAATGTCCCGGTGATGATGATGGTGATAAACATTTTGAAACTGAAGTGTCATACAGCAGGGTGTTCTGGCTTAAGGGATCAGACATGGTAATCAGATGTGACTGACAAGGAAAGCAGCCAACAGACATTCCCAAGACTGAGATACCCAATCGTCCATTTACAAATCCAGGTCCCTATTTTGGGTTCAAGGTGCGAACAGACTGATTGCCAAAGTTACTAGTGAATGTTATTTGAACTCAAAAATAATTATTTTTTGTTATAGATTGAAATAGTTACCACTCTGTACGACTCCCCAAGCAAAAACATTATTCTTCCAATAACAACAACAAGAACACTACTATTACTACTACTACTACTACTACTACTGCTACTGCTGCTGCTAATGAAAAGAATTGTAATATTGATAAATCATCATCATCATCATCATCATTCGGACCTCCTTTCCCACCCTAGGGCAGGGTGAGGAGTATAGCAACGTCCAGTATTGATAAAGAAGAATATAATTATAATGGTGATGATTTACAATAATAATAGTAATAATAATGATAATAACAACAGTAATAACAATAATAATAACAATAATAGTAATAATAATAATAATAATAATAATAATAATAATAATAATAATAATAATAATAATAGCAGTAGCAAGAAGCGATGCCAAGACACAGTAAACCCGTCCTCGGCAGTCATTTTAGTGCTGATGTAGAGGTGTCATATATCAAATTTGGAGCAAAACGGGTGAAAACTGACGATTTAATGTCCTTTTGAAATTTTAGGCCCGACCCACCTGACATTGACACCCCTACCGCTATCTGGGGGGTGACCCCCCTGATGTAATGAGGCATGTTATAGGATGCAGATTTGAAAGATGCACCTTTAGGTTTTGGTTTCATGTCGATATGACGAATTTGAAAGAAGTTACGGCGAAAAACTATTTTTACCCGTCCTCGTTTTTTAACATTTTTGGGGCCTACAGCCTGGGCCGTGGCCTAATTTGGCCCATAATTTAGTCAGGTGTTCAGAAGGTCATAGACCACCGCCCTCGTAATTTTAGTCAAAATCGCTTCGGTAGTTCTCACGTAAAGTTGTTAACATCACAGACAGACAGACAGACAAGCAAACAAACAAACAGGCAGACACACAAACCGAATGAAAACAGTACCCGTCCCCGAGCCCCTCCGGAGCGGGGACGGGTAATAACAATACTGGGTCCCAGATTCCACGCCTGGACTTGGGACTGTGCGGGTGGGCGGGGCCTGTGGTCTGTGTCTCCCTCTGTTAATTTGATTATAATGAAATGGCAAAAAGTGAGAAAAAGCGGAAGCCTGATATTACTAGAAACACCCAGGGGGATCAGAGTGGCATCTTGGAATGTGGGTAGTTGGAGGGGTAGAGCGGGGGAAGTGGTCTAGGCAATGAGTAGGGGGTGGGTGGATGTTGGCTGTGTACAGGAAGTTAGATATTGGGGAGGATCAGCTAGAAAGATTGCTGGAAGCGATTGTCGGTATTTGATATTTTGGCATTGAAAGGCAGATGGACATGGTGGTGTGGGTGTGCTGGTTATGGGAAAATGGGTGGAATTTGTCATGAATGTAATGAGAGAAGAAAAGGATTATAGTAGTGAAAATTTTGTTCGGTAGGCACACATTTTGATTTATATCGGCTTATGCTCCACAGTTTGGCTTGGATGAATTTGAATAGATAGATTCTGGGATGATTTAATACGTGTGGTAAGTGGAATGGGGGGTGATGAGATTGTAGTTTTGGGAGGGAACTTAAGTGGTCATGTAGGTGAAGCAGCTCAAGGATATGAAGGGGTACATGGGAGATGCACGTATAGTACGAGAAATGAGGAAGAGGAAAGGATACTCGAGTTTGGGGAGGCAAAGATCATGATTGTGTGCAGCAGTCATTTTAGGAGAAGAGAGAGTAGGTTGATTACATATGAGTCTGGGGGAAATAGTAGCCAGATAGACTTTTCACTGGTCAGGAGGGCTGATAGGAGGTAGGTGAGGGATGTAAAAGTTATAGGTAGCGAAGAGTGTGTACAGCAACACAAATTATTGATATGTGACATGGCGCCTAAGGAGCGGGTGATGAAGAAGAGGACCTATGCACCTAGGAAGAAAATGTGGAAATTGAAAAACCAATCAGTAAGGGATGCCTTCTATAGCGAGATGAGTAAAGTTGGCTGAACATGGAGCTGTTAACAGAAATGTTAAGGAACAGTACAGAGCTCTCAAAAACAAATCTCTTGAAAGTTACTGATTCAGTGTGTGGATGGACAAGGGACCCCTCAGGACATAAAGTAACATGGTGGTGGGATGAGGGTGTAGAAGCTGCAGTTAAGGAGAAAAGAAGACTTTTTCGGGAATGGAAAAGGGGTGGTAACAAAGAGGAATACTTGGCTGCCGAGCACAGGGCTAGAAGGGAGGTATACCGGGCAAAACCTGAATCTCAGTGACTTTTACTGGTTAAGTTACATAGTATTGAAAGGAAGAGTATGATATTTAAGGTGGCAGATCAGATGAAGAGAAGGCACAAGGATAGTCATAGGTGAGCAGTGTGTGAAGAATGAAGGAGAGGTAGTGGTGAACAGTGGGGATAAAAAAGCCAGGAGAGAGCATTATAACCGGTTGTTGAATGAGGGGTTCGACTGGAACAGGGAAGGTATAAAGTCAGCAAATCCAGTGTTTGGCCCTTGGCCCTTGATTGATGCTGCTACTGTGAGCAGGGGAATAGGCAGGATGCAGGTGGGGAAGGCAGCAGGTGTGTCTGGGCTGACTGCTGAAATGCTGAAGGCTTCAGGAGATATAGGAATGGGGTTAGTTACTGATTTGATAAATACGATTACATATGAATGTGTTGTCCCAGATGATTGTCTGAAGAGTGTGATTGTAAATGTGTACAAGGGGAAGCGTGATGCCCCTGGAAAAAGGAAACTGTAGAGGCATAAAGCTTTTAGAGCAGATAATGAGGGTAATGGACGGAGCTTTAGAAGGTATGATTAGAGAAAGAGTGAATACTGATGAGATGCAGTTTGGGTTTATGCTATGCAAAGGGACCACTGATGCCATGCTCATTGTTCGACAGCTTCGGGAAAAATATATAGGGAAGAAAAGGGATCTGTACTTTGTTTTTGTTGATTTGGAGAAGACCTTTGACAGAGTCCTTCAGGAGGTGAAGTTGGTAATGAAAAAATATGGGATCGAGGAGTGGCTGGTTAGAGTGGTTATGGCTGTGTGTGTGGGCGCTCGCACCCAGCTGAGAGTGAATGGAGATTTGAGCGATGAGTTTTCTGTGAATACTTGTGTGTATCAGGGGTCAGTCTTGAGCCCTTTGTTGTTTATTATGGTGCTTCAAGTCCTCACGTGACTTCATAAATGCACTCCCATGGGAGATGTATGCTGATGATTTGGTGTTGATTGAGGAGGATGAAAAGGAGGAAGAAGAAAGATTTAGGAAATAGAGAGATGGTATGGGCCACAAGGGCTTGAAACTAAATGCAGGTAAAGATATCTAGGGCATGTGGCGGTACTGTCAGAGCAGAGGGAGAGTGGCCATGTGCGGTTTGCCACTAGGGCGTGGGAAGTAATTCCTTCTTGTGCAGTGTTTGTGATAAGTTGGTTCATAAGAGATGTAATGGCATTCTGCGAGGTAATGCTGGTTTCATGTGTGTGGTGTGTCGGGGAGAGCATGTGGAGATTGTCAGTCGTGAAAGAACTGATCTTGCTGGTGATTCTCTCAAGTGTGTGGAAGAATTTTATTACTTAGGAGACATGTTATGTGCTGGAGATGGGGCTGGAGGTAGCTCTGTGCCTAGAGTGAGGGGTTGTTTGTAAGAAGTTCAGGAAGCTGTTGCCTCTCCTGGCACTGAGAAGGCTTTCCCTCCTTGCTAAGGGATCTATGTATAAGGCATATGTTAGGAGTGTTTGCTATATGGAAGTGAGACCTAGACAGTAAAGGAAGAGGATATTCACAGGCTCAAGCGTACAGAAATGACAGTGAGTAGGTGGATGTGCATTGAGTCCTTGAATGCTAGTTCCTGGGGGCACTAGGTTTACGATGGAAGAGTTAAGGGGAAGGATGAGACTGAAATGGATTGGTGTTGCGATGAGGAGAGGTACTGTAGATATGAGGGTCTGGGTATGTGAAGTGGATGGGGGATGACAAATGGGTGCAGAAAGTGTGAAGTGTTAACGCTGGGAGGTAGGGCTGCGAGAGACAAAGCGAAAAAGACGTGGGAAGAGGTCATAGAGTGTGACCTCAGGGATAAGGGACTGAATAGGGAGGCTGCCAGAGACTGAGTAGTATGGAAAGCCGCCATTAGGTGACCAAGGTCGATGCATGTAAGCATGTTGGAACCTATATAAACGAAACGAAACGAAAAGATTATCATATTACGATTACACTCGGTTTGTCCTCAACATATCCAGAGTGATTAAATATGGTGAATCATTCTTTGTTTTGTTCTTGTTACATCCAGGCAGTTGTATTCGGTTTAGGCGTGAAGCTTGTAACAGGGTGGTTTAGATAAAGCCTTCATTAACTCCTCTCTTATTATGTGTCTCCCTGACACGAAGATAGGATGGATGTAACAGGAATATGAAAGTATCTCACGGGACTGAATGAGTTAATACTGCAGAGGTTTTAGCCCATTCATTACTAGGATGAGAAGGTGTGTAATGGATGTAAGAGCATACAGAGGTTGGGGGAGTGGACTTTCTGGACCACCACTTGGTGGTGTTCAGAATCAATGTTCAAATTAAATGGAGGAAGCGAAGAAGGGAAAGACAGGAGGAAGTAGTTCATACAAGGAGGGTGGAGAGGTTACAAGAGGAAAAAAAAAAAAAGGCAGAATATAAGAGAGAAGTGGAGGAGCGATTGGGTATTATAATATGGATTGGAGCAGATGGTGGACGTGGAAGGTGTGTGCAAGATATTCACAGAAGAAATCTGTGCAACATGTGAGGTGGTGTGTGGGGTGAAGGGAAGACGAAATGGGGTTCAGGGAACAGCATGGTGAATGATGAGGTGAGAGAGGCTGTGGCACAAAAAAAGGAAGCATATAGTGAGTGGATGAGACACAGGGGTGTGGAGGAAGTTGAGAGACGGAAGAGAGAGTTATACGTAGAGAGGAAGAGAGAGGTGGAAGATAAGTAAGAAGAGAGTGGATGAGGAATTTGGAAGGAGTTTGAGTGTAAAGTGGAGGGAATGTAAGAAAATGTTCTGGTAAAAGGTAAAAAGAGTTAGACAGGGTGTCAAAGAAGTCAGTCGGGGTGAGAAAGATAAAAGTGGCTGATGACTAGCGGAGAAGGGAGAGGAAGTGAGCAGATGGAGAGAACACTTTAAGGTATTGTTGAACATAGAGAACGAAAGTAATGCGTGTATATGTGGCTGGGGAATGGTTGCGACGCAGAGGGATGTGAGAAGAGAGGAAAAAATCAGTAGGGTGGTAGTTATGGAAGCAATAAAGAAAGTCAAAATGGGGAAAGCCACCGGAATTGGAGTGTGTGGTGAAATGCTGAAGCATGGGGGAGAGATAGTAGTAGAATGGTTGTGGAAGGTGTGCAGATTGGCCTGGGAGGAAGGTAGAGTCCCAGAGGATTGGAAGTCAGGTATTATTATTCCCCTGTACAAAGGAAAAGGGGAAAAAGAAGTGTGTGGTAATGATAAGGGCATTAATCTTCTCAGTGTAATAGGAAAAGTATATGGTAGGATACTTATTGACAGAGTTAGGGAAATAATGGAGGAATTAATTAGAGAAGAACAGGGAGGTTTTAAGAAGGGAAGAGGTTGTGTAGATCATGTAATAATTGTTAGATCTTTAGTGGAAAAGTTTCTAGAGAAGGGAAAAAAGTTGTATGCTGTCTTCATGGATCTGGGGGAAGCATATGACAGGGTGGATAGACAAGGATTGTGAAAAGTATATAGAATATATGGAGTAAATGGGACGTTGTTGAATGCCGTGAAGAATACGTATGAGGGTGCTAAGGCTGCAGTGCGTGTGGATAGCGAACTGAGTGAATTATTCTATTTGAAGGTTGGACTAAAGCAGGGATGTGTCATGTCTCCATGGTTGTTCAATCTGTATATGGATGGGGTTATAAAAGAGATACAAGGTAGAACAGTGGATGTTGGAGCGACCATAATGAGAGAGGGCAGTGTTTGGAAACTCCCTGTACTGTTCTTTGCATGTGATACTGTGTTGTTAAGTGACGACGAAGGGGAGCTGCAAAGCTTAGGGGATGAGTTTGGGAGAGTGTAAGAAACGGAATCTAAAGGTGGATGTAGGGAAGAGTAAAGTTATGGTCTTCGAGAGAAATGAAGTTAGTGAATGTATAGTGAGGTTGGATGAGGAGGAAATGGAAAATGTGAGTGCGTTTAAGTAATTGGGTAGTGTGATGAGTAAGGATGGAAGTTAAGTGGGTGAAGTACTTGAAAGGGTACAACAAGGAAGCAAGGATGCTAATTCAATGAAAGTAGTGATAAGAAACAGGGAAGTGAGCTTTGAACTGGAAAAGTTACTGCATAACAGTATTGTGATACCAACTCTAACGCATGGAAGTGAAGCTTGGACCTTGTTGGAGGGACAGACGTCAAGAGTGAGAGCAGTGGAAATGAGTCATTTGAGAGGAGCATGTGGAGTCACATGGAGAGACAGACTGACAAATGAGGAAGTGAAGGAGCATTGTGGTGTGGATGTGGATGTGATAGGAAGCGTCAGGAGAAACATATAGGGGTGGTTTGGCCATGTGGACAGGATGGAGAGTGAGAGACTGACGAGGAGAGTGTATTTGAATGAGGTGGAGGTGGGAGAGGGAGGAGAAGGCCAAGGATGAGATGGAGGGTTGGAGTCGAGAGGTATATGAAAGAGGGGGGTGTGAGCTGGGGGCAGGGCAGTGAAATGACGGAAGACAGGGCGACGTGGAGGCGACTTGTTTATGGCCACCCCTTACGGGATTAAGGCGTCTGGCAATAGATAGATAGAGATAGACAGTACTAGGATTTTCTGAGGAAAGGCGTCTGTTGTTAGCCTAATAAAATTCCTTGGTGTACTAATATCAAGGAAAGATTACTTGAGATAGTTTTTGATATCCGTGACTGTTAAGGCGACTGTCATTTGAACAGAGTCTTTAGGTATTTGTCTGAACAAAGATGTTAGTTTCTTCATTGTGAGAAAAACCGTCAGCTTAACCTCTTAACTACAATGATGTATTTTAATCTCGCTGCTTTTAGTAGATTTAATTGAAATCTGGATTTTTTTTTTTACTAGTAAATCTGGTTAATTAAGTGTGTATCCAGCCCTTCCACTTTGAAAAGTCTCTCCCAAGCTGAATAAACTTGTCATGAAGGTATGAAGAATAATATGAAACTTGTGTTATGACAGTGAAGTGGTTAAGTCAAAGATTTTCCGATCCATATTTAACCCCCTACATAAAATGGCGCCTTTTATTTTTAGTTTTATTCCAGCTCCGCCAGGCGATTTCATTCACCTTAGTGGATAGTTTTTGAATTGGGAGGGTATCGTCAGCTACGGCCTTCCTTACTTCCCTTTCCAAGAGGAGCTTTCTTAAACCGAAGAAAATTGTCTGCAGATAGCAAAAATAAATTACAGTAAGTCATCGTACTGCGGGAGTTAACACCTTCCCTGTGATGACGCCATTCACATGATACCTTTGCCAGCACCAGATGGTTCCAGACAGCACAGGGAGAAGTTCAAAACGAAGGGGTCATTTTTCAGCGTCCATTAATCCCTTCTCAGTTAGAGGGCTGTAGTAAGCTAGGTAAAGGCATTTGAAGTATTGCATGACCATAATTAAAAAAAGGACATCATGTAGGATTTTAAGAAGGTGATGAGAGAGAGAGAGAGAGAGAGAGAGAGAGAGAGAGAGAGAGAGAGAGTAACAGACAAAATTGACAATTAAGGTTCTCGTTACATGACCTGACCTCAAAATTTAAGGAAAGACTTACTGCGGTATCTGATGCAGAAGTTCAGAAATTACATTCAAGAACAACAGCATAGCAGCAGTTTTCTCCCATCGTCCATACCCTCTGGCAGTGAGCCATGCAACAAGACTAGGTAGAAGGACCACTTATTGGTTCTGAAAGGCCTGAAGGAAGTTTTACAGGAGAGCTTGACATTAATAATAAAACGAAATCACTTAAGATACGAGTATAATATGAATACTGTTGGTCGTTCAGTTTCATTTATTCATTTCATCATCCGCCATCCAATGCTTCTGGACATAATCAAAGCAATCTGGCATCTTCCATTTTCTCACTACTTATCAATGTCCTGCTTTTTATTTTGGGCAGTTTTTATTGCTTCATCACGATCATAGGGGCCCAAGGCTAGACTATTTATTTCATATATTTATGGCGAATGACCAGTCGCTCGGCCCTCACAGGCATTTTATGAGTAAGAAGTCCCAGCTGTACTCCTTTATGGGTCAATTAGGTGGAAGGGCATTAATCCACTGCACCGCCAAAGGTAAATTTGTTGCTTACGTGGTTACCACCTGGCGCAATAAATGGTTTCTTGGAGTACAGGAAACCATTTGGCATGTCATTTTGGTGTGAAGCATACTATAGGTGCACTCTATAGCTACACTGGGAGTTTATTCAATAGATTTTTGATATCGTTGGTTTTTCAGGGAAGCATTTGGTACGGTAGTATCTAAGATCACTTCTTGGTTTCTGATTTTTAGTTATTGCTTGGCATGGGGCTAAATCTTTGTGTATCAGTCGTGTTATGTATCAATTGTGCTGTATCATATCAGTTAATTTGCCTCAGTCTTTACCAGTGAGAGCAAATAGAGTTCTCACAGTCTTTCCTCACTCATTTTTTTATTGCACTTAATGTAATTAATATCCTTACCTTAGTAAGGATCCAAGAATTGTACGGTAATGCATATGCAAGGTGGGTTTGGAAAAAGCTTTTGTATACTGGTATTATAATGTCTTTAATTTTGAAGAAGTTCCTGTTAATGAATGAAAAAAACTTTGTCTTCTTGGATACTTTGGTGCACTGCGCGGAAAACTTGACAAAATGTAGTCTGTCATTCCAAGATGTCTAGTGAAGGTAATGTGTATGATGTGATGCACCATCACTTTATAACTGTATTCTTTCTTTGGAAAGAGAGAACAGAAACATCAAATAAGAACATTAATATCTATCATTCTATCTATCTGTCTGTCTATCTGTCTATCTGTCTATGTCTATCTGTCTGTTTGTTTGTCTGTCTGTCTACCTATCTATCTATCTATCAATCAAGAGAGAGCTGTTGTTGTAGCGTTATTAATGAATAAATGGGGTAGGTATCGGTGAGTGAGTAAGGTTTCAATAATATACATCGACCTACAGCCCGTCATACATTATACATCTCATACCTACACGCCACCGTAATACACATTAAATCGTCTGGAAGTGGTGGCTTAAATCATCTGTGAGATATAATGCAGTCATAAAACCGTCCGTGTGTGAGAAATAGTATAATACTATGCTTCAAGTCACTCATGCTTTATATATCACAATAATCACATACCTAAGCTGCAATAATACATTTACTAAGTCGTCTATGGCGGTGGTGGTGTTAATTACCTAGCTACATGGTGCAATATTACAGCCTTGAAGTCGTTTGTGTATGGGAAAGGGGTTTGATTAAATGCCTACATGCCGGTACACATCCTCTTATACCATATGCCGCCCATACGCACACACCAGTCACTAACTCTTCTGTGAGGAATAATACACATAATTCGTCTGTAAAAATTGTGAATGAGGAGGGGTTTGATATGAAACACCAACATTCACTGCTTCATTCAGTATACGCTCACAAACACATCGCAGTAATACACTTGGTAAATCATCTGTATGTGAGGTAGGGTTTAATATTTAGTGTATATATCATCATACACCCGCTGCCCAATAACGCACATCCACGCCACAACAATACTCTGTTAAAATCGTTTGTCGCCTCCTTAAGCATGAAAGGTGTGTCAGGTGGCCCCAGGTGATTCTCATTAACTTCCCAGCACGAGAAATTTGCCATAAGCCGCATAAAATCGTCTGGCGGTGACAAGGATAATCCAAGAGATTAAAGTTGAATAAACGAAGCAACTCTAAGGAATCTTCGCTCCAGGCTTTAATGTTCACGTTTAACATCCTCACAAAGCTTGCAACTTTTTTTGAGTTTCATTTTTGCTGAGCCCAGGCCATGTATATACTCTAAGGTGAGAAGCGCCTTTTACAGTGAAGGCGTTAATGTCATCGCGGGTAACTCTAAAGCCTGGATAATTCACTCTCAGCTGAATAAAACAAATTGGCGTCAACTGGCACTGAATATTAGAGTTGTTACGACCACAGGACTGGGGGTGAGGGATTAATATTGATGGCATTAAATACTTCACTGTCTGTCTTATTGCCACCAGACAATTATAGTCGGCTTAGGAGAGCCTTTAAAAACTGTACGGGTTTGATGCAGTCGTTAACAGGTTCCTTTACTGCACCAAGTGTAAATATAATCGTCAGGTGGTAGCCAGACTGTATTACACAATGACGTTGGCCACAGTGACGCTCTCAGATGAATAAAATCGTTTGGCATTAAATGGAATAAAATACTAAAAAAAAAAAAAAAAGGCGGGACCACGAAAGGGCCGACTCTTGCTTATTACATGATGCTGTGTGTTCTTAATCTGTCCTTCCTGTAATTGAGAAGGACGGATTCAAAAGGTTAACCACTTCTCTCCGATGGCGGCTTTCTCACTTCATCCAGTTGCTGCTTTCAGACGATTTTATTCGGCTTAGGAATGACCTGATTGTCTCGAAGAGGTTCAGGACAGCTGTTAGTAACTCCTCCTGTTCGAAAAGTCTCTCCCAGGCTGACTATCATCGTGTAGATAGAGCAGTAAATAAATAAGTAAACCAATAAATGAATAATAAATAAATAAACAAAAATGGATAAAGAGTATTCCATCACAGAGCTCTCTTGAACTATACATGATCAACACAACATGAATAGGGTGGATGTGATTTGTGTGGTGGTGCAGTAGTGAGCCATAGTTTGCGAGTACTCTCACCCTGCACCCCAACCACTGGCCTGAGGGAGGTTTTACCCAGCCAAGCACTGAGTGAAGGCGAATCAGTTCTCCTGTGAATGAGACTGGTTACGGATCAGATACCCTTCAGAGTCATAAAGCACACACGTGTGTGTGTGTGTGTGTGTGTGTGTGTGTGTGTGTGTGTGTGTGTGTGTGTGTGTGTGTGTGTGTGTGTGTGTGGCGAGTGAGAGAGAGAGAGAGAGAGAGAGAGAGAGAGAGAGAGAGAGAGAGAGAGTGCGCTTATTATCTAACAGAGACCTGTCCTTCAGTGTTGAGGTGGTAGTTGGAAGCTTTGATAGGTGACGTAAAGAGATGATGGCAATTACTCGTCTATACTCCTTGTACTTGACAGAATTCGGCCACTCCCACAAATTCAGTGTTAAGTTATGGTTGCATTAAATATGATAAACCTTAGTTATGAAGTAGGAATGCATCTTCTTGGTTACAGAATTAGCAGTATCAGCCCTCTTGTCTAATGATACTTGGTCACCATATGAGCTGAAACTGGTTAGCGATCTTTGGCATGTTAGAGAATATCGTTGTATCGGTCCTGGAACCACCATAACAGCTTGGCCCGGTGTGGAGGCCTGGCTGCACCGTCCCTCCAGCCAGTGTAGGGATGCTGTGTGAACGGAAGCTAAGACTGGCCGGCCCACGTACGGCACAATGCATTAAGGCAGGTAGGTGTCGTGGTGGCCATAGCGACCGCCTCGTTATCAAGCTGTGGGTCGTTCCATTGTCCACGAGGCAGCTAAAGAGGAGATTCTGCGCCCCCTAACCTCCTGTCCAACCCCTCCCCTCCATTCTAACCCCTCTCCTCCAACTTAATTCCTTTCCTTTCCTCCATTTTCACGCCTTTCCTTCATTGTAACCCCTTCTCAAGCCTGTGTTTGGGTATACGAGTTGGTACTGTAGACTATTAGTTTCTTGATGTTTATATGTAATGCATACTGATAGGGTACTAGAAGGTGATTAGACTCGGCCTAGAATATCCCTGTGAGAATAAAGAGTTTAATAAAGTTAATATTTGACTCATCTCGGTCGAAATATCTACCAACTTATATTTATTCACTGACTGGAAATAGTCTAACCTCTATAGTTAGGCAGTTTCTTCTGAAGTGGAAATAGTTGTCTGGAAACAGCAATGCACTAAGCGTATACGTCACCTGAGTGAGAGGGTTAAGGCAGTTTGGCGGATTGTTTGGTGTGCATAGCGACCGGCTCGTTATCACACACAGCGTCGTATCACTGTCAGCGGCTAGGTTAGTAGTAGGTTCCAGGGCCTTACCTGTATTCTAATTCCCTTGCCTACTCGTGTTTAGGTATACACTGGCTTAACCCTTTCCGTGGCAACTAAGAGTTTCTATTCAAACTAATATCACAAAATTGAATTAAGCTGAGAGTGAGTCTAGGGAGGTGTTAGGTATCCCTTATAATTAGCTTTCCTTACCCCCTCCATCAACACTCATCTCGTAGTGTCATTGTTTTATGTCCTTCTTGTTGCTATTAGGACACTGTTATCGGTATAGGATAGCTCGTGGGAGAAAAGAGGTTAATGAATCCTGTATCTAATACCACTAGTTCGAAATACCTCCCCAAATCCGAATCAGGTCAACTGCAAATATCAAGAATAAAGCAGCAGAATGCATCTCTCGATTCAACAGAGTAGGACTGGGAGATCCTGGGCTCTTACTCCACTGTATTTCCTGTGTTAGCCCGTGGTTAGCTTTATCGCACCGGGCCACTAGTAAAAGTTTGGTCTTGCAGTGGTCCAGTTGATGATGAAAATATGGACACTCACGCTCCTATGACCCTCTCTCAGCTGTATAAAATGGTTTGGTGTTAACTGTTCCGATCATGAGAGGGTTAATGGCGTCCCGGTATTAACACTCTTGGGTCTTATGACTCACTTTGCTGAGTTATATCGTCTGGCGTCAGCT
>JAGKTI010017129.1:3589-17541 GCA_018397915.1 Birgus latro | reverse complement strand
TCTGCCTCATTTCCCCCCCCCCTCCTCCTCCCATTCCCCCCCGTCTCGTGTCCCCTTTCCTCTCCTCTAATTCCCTTCCCACCACTTTCATTGTCTCCTCTCCATCTCTTTCCGTTCCCTTCCCTTCTCGTATCGTTGCCATGGCCTCTGTCTTCTGTCTTTGTGCTTGGCGTCTCCTCTTTATTCTTCTCTCTCAAGTTTTCCCTTCTTTCCTCCCACCTCTTCTTGTCTCTTACCCTCTTCCTTCAGCTCCCTCCTTTACTTCTTTCCCCATCTTTCATCCCCTCCATCTTTTCTCTCCTTCTTTCTTCTCCTTCTTTCTTCTTTTGCTCTCCTGCCGCGTCCAACTTCCTTCTTCATCTTCATCTTTATTTTTTCTCCTGATTCATCTTTCCGCCTCATCCCCCTTCCCTCTCCTTCCATCGCCGTCTTCCATCTTTCCTTCATCTTCATTTTCTCCAGCCATATTCGTCTTCCGTCCTTGTTCATCTTCCCTCTCCCTCCATCTTCCTTTTTTCTCCTTCCATCTCCATCTTCCTTTTTTTTTCTTTCCTTCACCCTTTTCCTTCTCTCTTCTTCCTTTTTCTCTCCTTCCTCTTCTCTTCCTTCTCTTGCTCCACCTCCCTACTCTACTTCCCACCGTCCTTCCCTTCTCGGGGTACTTACTGTCACCGCATTTCGTGCCACATTATTATTATTATTATTATTATTATTATTATTATTATTATTATTATTATTATTATTATTTTATTAACGTCTGTGTGAGTGTGATTGTGTGTGTGTGTGTGTGTCAAAATTTGCTCTGGCTGTTCGATGAGATGTGGGTGAATGTGCACCTGGAGGTAGGTTAGTATGGATGAAATAAAAATAAACGGAGCCTTCCAGGGTAACAGTATATATAATTATTTTTATAAGCAGTTGCACAAAACATGAAGTGTAACCATTGACATTAAGAAATTCAAGGAAATATGTTCATCTGTTTTTATAACCCCTCCATAGTTTTAAGTCAGTCTGTAATGTATGGTAATTAGTGGTATCTAGGTTTTGTCTAGCTCAGTGGAAGGTCTTGCCATACAATAGCCTAGATAATTATGTAGGAAAATCTGTACTGTACTGTATTGTACTGTATTATACTTTAGATATTTACTATTTAAACATGATTCTGTATGTAGAAACCCTTGTAACCTAGAAATTTTGTATACTATGCCAAATGCATCGTTCATTGGTGTACAAGCGTTGACTACCTTACAATTATGTACTGTACAGTCGGGGACAAAAGTTTACATATTGGTCTACTGAGTGTACTTGACGCATTGGGCATGTTGTCCACATTCCTCTCTGATGCATCATGTTGAAGGGAATTATCTGTGGGCAGAGGCACATACCATGCCACTCTTTGCTTGAACATTAGCCATCAGAGGAAAATAACAAAGAGGTTAAATATTAAATAAACTTTACTAAGAGTTGATGGCAAACTTACAATTTTAGTATTTCATTAGTCAAACTTTGTGGTGCAGCAAACTGCTTTTATACACTATAATTATGTTGGGTACCATTTGTGTCAGTATTAGGGAAATGCACTTTTTAAAATGTGGTTATGGCACGTCAGGATTAGAACATAAGAAGAGGGGATAACTGCAGTAGTTGGCCCACGCTAGGCAGCTCCTAGAAAAGTAACTGAACTACTAGCATGAGATTTTTTTTTAAGAGTAACTGAACTGCTAGCATGAGATAAGGATAACAAAGAATTTCTTGGCACTGCTTGATGCTGCAAATGTTCACTTACTGCAGTGATATAATGTTCAGTAATGACACCATTGTGCATCTGTTGTACCTTCAATATTACAGTGGAGTAACTTCCACTCATACTACAGAGGGAAGTCAAACCTTGATATAAGCAAGCCTTCTTCCTTTTCTTCTCCTCTTCCCCCTCCTCCTCCTCTTGGCCACAGTATGGGGAGGTAGGGTGATTCTGAAACAAAATGTACCAGGTACATGCATATTTGACAGCGGACATATTTATTTCGTAAATAATACTGATATGTTGATTAACATTTTCCTGTTCATTGGATGTCCCTGGGTGTGTGACTGTCATGCAAGTTATACTGTACTTAAAAAAAAAAAATCATTACCTCTGAAACTATGGAAGATACACAGAATCTAAAAAGCTCTTGAGAATTTGCATTAAAGACTTTGACAGTTACACAGGAATGGGATTGGGTGGTGAGTTGGAGAGGGAGTGGAATGGGAGCATGTTAATAAAACTTGAGGGGGGGGGTAGAATTAACCATTAGTTTCTGTAGACATTTGGTCATACTGTTCTGGACTGATTGAGAAAATCAGTTACATTTTAGTTCATTATTGTGAGAGTTCACTGTAGCTTTTATAGTCTTCACTGAAACATGTATCTAGGATGTATGTACACTGTGATAATGTATGTTTAAAGTTAGCAGCCTTGATTGCATTATTACCTGGAAGTGCATCATGCAGCGTGTCTGATGTCGGTCAAGAAGTCAGTGAGTGCATTTTGGGTCTTGTGCGTGCGGGAGAAGCTGTCACGATTATGTGGTCATAGCCATTTACATTCATAAGCGTATGGCTTTTCCCCTCCGCCCCTGGCCCGGTGCATCGGTGTTTCCCAGTACGGTACTGCAGCTGTGTGCAAGCTTTTTCCAGTTGTCCAAGATCTTCCTTAATGAGCAGGATGATGTCTTCAAGAGCCGTCCAATCTTCAGACATATTCTTGCCTGCTGTGTGAACTGTTCCTAGCCCCTCATAAACTAGTTACTGCTAGTGATGCTCAAGACTGAACACTATATTCCTGCAAAGGCCTACTGGAGACAGATGGATACATTTGTAACAGTTTTGATCATGAGTGAGTGTATCTGTATGTGTAAACATGTATATTATACACCTGGTACAGTATTTGCATAAGTAAATGTTTTCTTTCCTTCATTCTTTCCTCGTCCTTCTGCCTGTGGGTGACTCTACACTGAGTGACAAGCCAAATGGTTTCCTGTACACCAGGAAACCATTTACTATGCTGGGTGGTAACCATATAACCAAATTTTGGCGCCTTGTGGTTTAGTGGGTAATTACGGCGCTTCAGTCAGATTGAGCCAGTGAAAGTTTATATCCAAGGGGTGCTTGGGGTTTATTGTTCACGTAATGCCACTCAGGGATGAGTGAAGCTGGTCACTCTCATCTTAAATGTCAGGACCAACTTGCCTAGCCCCAGGCTGCTACGCTCCTCTGTGGGGTGACATAGGATTGGATGATGGATGGATGGATGGATGGAAATGTTATTGATTTAAATATGGAAGATTAGATTGTTAGTCTTGTTCAGAAACTTGAGTGGTTGTTTATGGAAACGTTTTGTGATGAAAAATTACCTTAATGCCCATATTTTTACAATATTCTAATTTTCCAGTATGCAGTGTCTTTTCATGATTATTGTATAACTAGAGAGGTGTATGTTGTTGTAGTCACCAATGTAGGCAGTGGAGTATTTTGTATTTTATTTTCAAGTATGGCAGCAATTTAAGCTTTGTACCAACTATGCTTGAAATTTAAATTACTTTTAGGTTCAGCAACTGCTTAGATGTGATGACATGTTGTATTGTGTTACTGGTACTGGTGATTGTAATGACAACAGAGTTGACTTTTCAGTATAGAGTGGCTTCCTCCCCTTCCCCAGACAGCAGTATTCACCATATCATATATTTTCAAACTGGTGGAGTTAGTTGTAATCGTTGTTAACCTTTTCACTAAGAGAGGTCACCCAAAGCTGAATAAAATCATCTGTCGGTAGCAAGAGTGCACTCTGACTGAACTGATTAAGATACAGTACTGTAAACATAAATTTGTTTGATATTACTTTATTTATGGTTTTTTAGGGAAACATGGCTTAGTCCTATGCAAAACAATGTCAGTCTGTTTATTTATACCCAGATGCCTTAACCCTGGAAGGCGTGGACACAAACAAAACTTCTCCAGGTTACCTTGTGCTCTGCCATCAGGCTGTTCTTTCGTCGTTTTACTGTCCCCCCTTCAGTTCACTCTACCCTCATTCATATACTGTCTTGTATTGGTATCTCTCTACCCCATCCCTCCATCTCATCTGCAGTCTCTTTCTCCCCCAGTCCACCTTACGTACACTCTACTAATCAGTCTTTCTCCATTCTCTCCATTTAGCCATACCATCTCAGGGTATTTCTAACTCTGGCCTGCACATCCACATCAACACTGGCTGAAGTCCTGTCTTTTGGTGAATTTGAAAGTTCCCAGTGTAAGGAACTGCCATATCCTCCTTTTCACCAACACTCAAAAGATGCTGTGTAATCATACAACTATACAGTGTATACAGTACAGTGTTTTAGTTAGTAACAGAGGAACTTTATGTATCATGTAATTAAAGCCTTGTTATAATAGGCCTCCCCAAAGCTGAATGCATAATCGTTTTTGGAGTAGCAAGAACAAGATTATAAAAGGATCATATTGAAGGGGTTATTAGAGATTGCTTGTAACTCCGTCACTATTAGGTTTCCCTGTAGTGGAATGGAATTTCTGGTTGATTGCAAGAATCATGCAGAGGAGCTAGGGATGTGTGGTGGCTTAAAATTGTCTGGCTGGCAGCATGAAATATAGTTTAAGTAAAGTGAAAGTGTCATCGTATAAATAAAACAATTACACTGAAGGGTGTCATCTATGTGGCACCCAAAAAATGTGTGGTGGTCATAAGGTGCTTGTAGTAGTACAGGAAGTCCTTATTATAAATACAGTAACCTTTTTATCTCTGCCAACAAAGTTGGAGGAGGCCATGTATTCACCTGTGTTTGTCTGTCTGTCTGTTTGTCCAAATGATATCTCCAAAAGTTCTCAGTGAATTTCAATGGAATTTGTTTGAAGGGTGGGGCATGGGCCAAGAAAAAATTGATTAAGTTTTGGGGCAGATTCAGATCCTTTATACAATATCTCCAAAAGTTCTCAATGAATTGCAGTAAAAGTATGTGGAAGAGTTGGCCGTGGGTCAGGGAGCATTTGTACAAATTCTGGGATGGATCCGGATCCTGTGTATTCCACACAAAAGCTCCACGGATCCAGATCCAGATCCTTTTTAATGGCATTGATATTGGTGGAGGTATGCACTCTCTGTGTGCATCCTAGTTTTTTTTTTCCTGTTAAATCTATACTAAATGACTGAAAAGTTGCCTATAAAAGTTTTATGGTTGCCTATAAACCTGATTCACCAGTTTTTCTCCCATTCCAGCACCAGGTGTCTGAATAAGGGTGTGATGGTTTGGAATACATGCCTTACTTATGATGGGGACTGCCTGTGATAGGGAGGGAGAAGAGTGGGTGTTGTACTTGGAAAAGGTACAAGTACTATTTATTTGGGGAATTTGTGTACTGTACCATATCTTTAGACTGAGTATAGAGAACTGCTCTTCTTATTATGGGGACTGCCTGTGATAGGGAGGGAGAAGAGTGGGTGTTGTAGTGGGAAAAGGTACAAGTATTATTTATTTGGGGAATTTGTATACTGTACCATATCTCTAGACTGAGTATAGACAACTGATATACCTTCTGTTGTATTCTCGGCACCTGACAATTTTACACTATTAATGTTGAACTTTTTTTAACCAAAAGGGTTTGAACTAGCATTCATTAATCCCATCGCTATTACAGGTTCTTTCTGCAGCAGATAAATAATCTTAGGATCATAGTTTGAATACTGTATAGCAAAAATATGTCATTGTAATGTAAGGGTTAAGTGGGTATGTGGATAGACAGTGATGTTGACAGGCCCATATTTTCATCAGGTAAGGAGAGTCGCTAGCACCTCTTCCTTAGTGATTTATTTTTGGATATGCCTGGTTAATATCCTTTTATACATTATTTATGGAGAGGATGGATATATCTGAAGGATTTATGTAGCACAGAATGGGATTATAAGGTTTAATAAGCAAAATAAATAGTAAAAGGTGTTAGGGAGCCTCCTTAACTCCTAGCCTGTGGCAGCCCTAAACATTTCCTATGCCCATGGTGCAGGAAAACCAGTTGAAATAGTTTTGTTTTCATCATGGCCCACTTATACCTAACCAGACTTAACATTTTAGTCAAAGTTTACACTCCGCACTGGCAATTCGTGACCCACTCATCAAGCCTAAGCATGCAGTAGGTGACCGAAAAAAATCTCAGTATTTCACATGGCTCTTCCGAAATGCATGACACAGTTTACAGATAAGCATTTCTGGAATGCTATATGCAGTCAAGGGGTTAACTGATGAGAATATGGGTCTGAGACCTGGGTGGAAGAGTAAGGTTTGGGAGTACTATGCTTTTATATCAGGTTCCTTTGTTACAGTTAGCTTTATATTACCATCTAGCAACAAACTCTCATCCCTTTTCTGTCCAACTCTCTAATGCAAGAGTTAACCGTTACTCCCAGTCCTTCATTTATGCAACTGGTCAACTCTGGAACTGTCTTCCTCTGTCTGTATTTCCTACTTCCTATGATCTCCAGTCTTTCAAACGCAGTATGTCCAGGCATATCGAATTGCACGGATCTTGAATTTGGCTCTCTTTTGTACTGTTTTTGCTTTTTCTTGGAAGGAACAGTATGCAGGCCTGTGGCCTTTGGTTCCTTCTTCCTTGCATAAAAAAAAAAAAAAATCTGCCATAAGCTGGAATAGGATATTGGAGAAGACATAACCATAAGAGGATTGTTGGTAATAGTGGCTCCAGTGACCTGCCCTTGGTGTAGTCAAATAATCTGTTGTTAGCTAGAATAGGATGCTAGAGAAGATGCAACCATGATCTGGGTATGAAAATGTGAATGAAGACAAGGTGGTTTGTAGATGCAGCCATGATCGGGGTATGAAAATGTGAATGAGGACGAGGTGGTTTGTAGATGATTACCTAAATGAAGAACAAGGCAGAGGAACAACTAGTGTTGTTGTTTTTTTAATGTATGGTATTCTGGTACTTATGAGTTTTAAGTCTTAATTGATAATCCACATGCAACACCAACATGTCTTAATTGATAATCCACATGCAACACACCAACAGTCATGTGGAATAGATGAAAGTTGGATGTGTGAAGCAACATATTATTAAATTTACAGTATGTTTGGTGCAGTGTTATGTTAGATTTCAAAGGAAACTTACCCTATCTCAGAGTTTTCTTTTTAAGTTTGAATATAAGATACAGACAGGAATGATGAATAGCAAATGCTGAGGGACTGTTTGGGTAAAATTTGAATTGTCAGTCATATATTTAAGCTAGTTGTTGTGGCATGTAATGCATTGTTAATGTGTGTGTTGTATATCATTGCAGGATGACTGAGCGGAGTGACGGTGTCCTGGAGATGCAGCCTCGCACCCACACCTTCATATTATTTATAGATTAATTTATTAAGGATGGAGAACCTGTCTGGTCTGTTTGGTGATGGGGATCTCAGCGACCTGGACCTTGGAGGGGACTCTTTCGGGGGTCCTACAGTCCCCGCCCCGGTCTCTGTCTCTGATCTGGACCTCAGCTCGTACTCCCAGCCCTCATATACCAGCATTGGGTCAGGAGTGGGGCCAGGGCCGGGGCCACCACAAGGACCTGGTCAGAAGATGGCCATGGCCGGTGGTCCTCTGCCCCCATCCCCGCAGTCTGTGTACCCGGGAGGTGGGGGCTATCAGTATGGACCGCCCCCACCCGGCCCTGGTCAACAGCCTGCCATGAGCCAGTACCCCGGGGGGCAGTACTACCCACCTCAAGGCGGCGACGTTTATGGAGGGCGGGCGGTGGCAGGGGGCCAGGGGGTTCAAGGGGTTGGAGGGTGGAACTCCCAGCCTGATCCCTACGGCCAGATGCCTAGCAACTACCAGCATCCTGCATACTCCCAGGGGGGCATGCCAGGCTACCAGAGTCACCAGGGCCAGGGCATGCCCAGCCCAGGCATCCCGGTCTCTATGCAACAGAACATTCCACAGAACTACCAGGGCCTGGCCCCCCAGAGCATGAGTCAGGGGTACCCACCTGGTTCTCAGGGCATAGCTTACCAGAGCACACCACGACCTCCCTACCCTGGCTTCGACCCCCAGCGACCAATGGCTTCCAACTCCCCTAGCATGAGCCCCTACCCTGGGGGTGGTCCTGGCCCTGGGGCAGGGGGTGGCCCCCAGCAGTACACCATGAGGCAGCCATACCAGGGCGGGCAGCAGTTTCCTCAGGGCCAAGTTCCTATGGGGGGGCAGCAACCGCCACACCCCAGCCAGGCCATGATGGCTGGCCCTAGACCTCAGGCTGACATGGCTCAGTACCCTGGAGCCCAGGTACCCAATGGAACCCCGGGCTACCGCACCCCCTTCCCTCAGGCTTCTCCGCAGCTTTCCCCGCACCCGCAACCATCCCCACGACCCCAAATGTCCCCCATGCCCCGTAGCATGTCCCCACATCCCCGACCCAACTCCAACATGGGAGTGACCACGCCAGTGTCATCCCCTGCCTCCCTTCCAGCCACCTCAGCCCCCTCACCATCAGGACAGTTGGGGGCAGGTGCGGGTGCAGGAACAGGGCCTGGCAGCAGCCTGCAGCAGCTGGAGAACATGGTGAAGCCTGCCCCACCCGGCAGAAACACACCCACCACACAACGTTGTACCACACCCACGCAGTCCATGCAGTCCCCCAGCCACTACACCTCCTCAGGGGTCTCTAGCCCTATGGCTGCTCGCCCACCTATGTCACCAGGCATGGCCAACCGGACTCCAATGGCCACTCCCATGAGCCCAGGAATGGGTCCTGGCACTGCCCGTCCCCCAATGTCTCCTGGGATAGGTCCAGGTAACAGCAGGCCTCCCATGTCCCCAGGAGTTGGTCCTGGTACAGGACGTCCCCCAATGTCTCCTGGACTGGGCCCCGGGGTGGCACGTCCACCTATGTCACCCCAACACTGGCAGCAGCGGCCAAGCATGGCCCAGCAGAACTATATGCCAACCGGCAGCTATATGCAGGGCAGCCTGGCGGGGCCCAGGCCACCCCACCCCACCCCGCCCCAACAGTCACCCATTGCACCCCCACCACAAGATTCACCCATGCCGGACAGTATTTGTAATGTTAGTGATGGTAATTTGACTCCTAGCACTAGTACAGGCAGTGTGTGTGTGTCGCAGAGTAACGGGCCTGTGTGCACCCAGAGTGTCAGTAGCAATATAGTGAGTAGTGGAGTGAGCGGTGTGAACAATATCGAGTGTGCCAGTGAAAGTGTAGACGTGCCCACCCAAGCCATCGCCGCTGCTGCCGCCAATGGACCCGTGCCGCCCGTCTCCCCCGCCCACCACCAGCCCCCAGCACCCACCAACGTGCCTACCACTTCCAGCGTCCCTGGGAGTGTGCCAACAAGTGCCATGTCCCAGAATGGCATGATGCCCAATGCTATATCTGCAAATGGCACACCAAGTGGGGCAGTGGCAGCCAATGGTATGCCTCCTACCAGCATACCCAACATGGCCTTGTCTCCCCATGGCCCGCAAAGTGGTGGTATGATGAGGTACACGGGACCCCATGGCCCATGTGGACCATACTCAACCCAAGGCATGAGCCCAGCTGGCTACAGGATGATGAGTCCAGGAGGGTATGGACAGGGACAGATGCCACAGGGTATGGGAGGCCACATGACCCAGGGTGTGGGTGGCCACATTCAGGCAGGAGGGCCTGGTCAGCTGCAACATAGCCAGTTGCAGAGGTCCATGGGGCCTGCACAGATGCAGCCAGGGGGACCTAACCAAATGCAGGCTGGTCCTAACCAGATGCAGCCTGGAGGACCAAGTCAGATGCAGCCTAATCAGATGCAGACACCTGGACCCAACCAGATGCAACAGGGAGGACCCACTCAGATGCAGGCAGGACCCACTCAGATGCAACCTGGAGGACCAAATCAGATGCAACCTGGAGGACCAAATCACATGCAGCCAGGAGGCCCCAGCCAGTTGGGTCCTGGAGGTCCTGGTCAGATTGCACCAGGGGGTCCCATGCAGCTGCAGAGTGGTAGCCCCAACCAAAAGAAGGGGAGTGGTCCAGGCCAGATGCAGCCAGGAGGCCCCAGTCAGATACCTCACAACAGTCCCAGCCAAATGAGTCATGGAGGGCCAGGGCAGATGCAGCATGGTGGGCCAGGCCAGATGCAGCACAGTGGCCCTGGACAGATGGCACAGATGCAGCATGGTGCACCAAACCAGCTACAGCATGGTGGCCCAGGTCAGATGCAGCACAGTGGGCCAGGCCAGATGCAGCATGCTGGCCCTGGACATATGCCACTAACCAGCTCAGGCCAAATGACCTCAGGGGCCCCAGGGCAAATGCCACCCCATGGCACTCCTGGTCAGATGGCATCAGGTCAGATGCCACCTAGACCAGGAGGACCTCAGGGGTCCAGAAGCCAAATGTCTGTTGGACCTGGTGGACAAATGTCCTCATGCCCACCTGGTCAGCGGCCAAGTGGACAAATCCCAGGTGGACCAATGGGTGGCATGGGGGCAAGAGGACCTGGTCTGCACCATCAAGGTCCTATGGGTCCCACAATGACAGGAGCAGCAGGGGGCCCCATGGGCATGCCTCAGGGTGGCATGGGCCCTGGCATGGCCTCAGGAATGGCTTCGCACACCATGCAGCCTCAGATGAACCTGGCTTACGAGCTGCAGCAGTGCCAGCAACAGCTTCAGCAATATTACAAGATGCCACAGAATATCCAGACGCAGCAGAAGGTTAGTACATAATCGCAGTTGTTTCTCTTGATAGGCACATCTTTATCCAGTTTATTCCAATGTGTTGGGAGTTATGTCAGTACTTCATTTCTCTTCATATGCCTCAGATCTATTTTGCAAAAAGGAGATACAAACCTACATCAGCACTGACAATGAGTTTAGTTGTGGTAGGTATTAGGAATTTTAGCACTTAGTGGTAGAGGATTGGACAAGAATGACAGTTTGACTGTAACTGCTTAATTCAGTACTGTTCTTGGCAGTGAGAACTGTGTTAATAGTTTTTAGTAAATAAACAGTAAAAGTAATGAAAAGATTACTGTCAACTCATAGTAGCGAGATGAAGATGTGGTATGTTTGGGTTCATTTTACATGGAATGTGTAATTTAAAGAAGCTTAAGACAAACCAGAAGTGGAAGTGAGAGGGTGAGGTGTTCACACACTACAAGGAGGAAGGAAGTCTTGCTGGTCAGGACGGATTATAACGGGAAGCAAATAGAACTTTGTAGGAAAAGGCTGTACTGCTTTTTCACTTTTGAGTTATCAGCAGTTGATAAGAGCATTGATACATAGAATTTTTCTTGTCAAATTATTGATGATAACCAGAATTTTGAACATTCCCACAGTGTTCAAACTGCAGATACTGCAGCTTCTTCACAAGTACATTATGCTATACATTACTGTACTGTAGTGTATAATTCTGTTTCTAGGATCACATAGTAGTATATGAAAGGAAAATTTAGAAATGGAAATGAAAATTATCATTTGGTACAGTTTGAAAGTAAATGAGTACGTTATAGCTATTGTTGAGATTTCTGACAGTTTTTTAGTTTGGTATTGTAAATCAGTCAGAACATTAATATTAATGATGCGAGACTTCCTCCGGGGATTGGCCGCCACTGGGTGACCATGACTGAATAATCTTACCGCTCCTTTTAGTTACACTTGTTTTGCCTTTTTATTTAAAGTGTCCTAATTAACTTTACTTGCCGTGGCTCAGTGGGTTAGAGCGCTCCGCTCTGGCCGTAGGGTCGGAGGATCGAATCCACCCAAGGGTCATCGGTAGACATCAGGAAGGGCATTCGGTCATAAAATGCTACACGCTCCAATTCCAAAAAGGCCGACGCATGCAAGCATGTTGCAGCCTTCAAAAAACGAAACGAAACGAATATACCTCCTTATAGCTGATAGTTGGCTTCATTCAGTTTTAACAATTACGTTATAACTTTTTTTGTGTGTGTTGCATTATTTATCTCATTAACTTATACTTACTGTACTATAATATTGATTGTAGAGATATTCATTCATTGTTTTATCAGTTTGTTTAAACTTTTCTCTGCATTACACAGAGTACCATAAACATCCTTTCACCACCTTCCAACAGTACAGTACGCAAATGTATAAGCAGATACATGGCCACCAGTCATACAGAAGGTTTCAGAAAAACTGCTTGATAGAGAGAGAGAGAGAGAGAGAGAGAGAGAGAGAGAGAGAGAGAGGCTATATTACACACACACACACGCACACACTTCTGAAAGACATTAGCTCATCTTGCCATACTGTGAGTTGGCTGTCACTCTTCAAAGCTCCAGTACCAAAACAAGCATTAGTTCACAAAATACTAATCTGCTGTTGCCCTCTCCGTGATGCTGACCCCTCACATCACGGGACTTACTCACTTTGTGCTTCTCTCACACAGCACTTCAGGTTCCTCGTTTGTATAGCTCATGCAGCACTCTCTCACCAAGTGCATTTCACACACACGACACTTATCGTATGCATCTCACTCACACAACACTTATCGTATGTATCTCACTCACACGACACTTATCGTACGCATCTCACTCACACAACACTTATCGTATACAGCACTTGTCGTATACATCTCACTCACTCAACACTTATCGTACGCATCTCACTCACACGACACTTATCGTACGCATCTCACTCACACAACACTTACCGTATGCATCTCACTCACACTAGACTTTCCTCATGCACTTCTCACAACACTTACTCATTCACCTCACTCTCACAGTGTTTACTCACTTTCTGCACCTCCTACACGCACGATTTACTCATCTAATGCACCTCACATACACACACGATGCATGCTCACCTTATGCATGTCACTCACAATACACTTCTTCACCTCGTGCACCTCTTTCACACAGTTACTTTTTACACCTCACTTACACAACATATTCCTTCAGCACAGCCATAACGTAGAATCTCTGGCTGAAGGGACTGGAATTGTGTGATTCATCGACTTCAGGTGAACCATTGGCCGTAGCAACAGTAGTTCCACAAGACATGCCCATATTACCATTTATTTGCCAAAAGTTAACACCGAGGGAATTGCTTTGTATTTGATAAGCTGTACAGTAATGCAGTGTTAAAGGCAGAAAGAAAAGTCATAATACTTTTGCCTAGTGTAGTTTAAAGCAAGATGTATGGAGATGTGTTGATGTATGGATGACACTTTGACTTAAGCTAACCCAGTAAGGTATAAAAATAAGCTTCGCAAAAAATACCTAAGTTTCCAGCTACCAACCAACTTTTAAAACATAATTAAACAACACTTTAACCTGCCTTTAACCAGTGCCTTTAACCTGAGTGTGTTGTTGCCACGGTGACTGGACACTTCTGGCCTTGGGTGTTCCACTTTAGTTGTCCCGCACATTGCACCTAAATTAAAACAGACCGCCCAACACGCCGATTTGCATTTACCGGGAATGTCTGCGGGTCGGTGGGTGTAACAGATTTGCGAGGTACATGTTTAACAGTTTAGTAGAATCATGAATAAACATTGTGCTTGTACCCTTTGTGAAATTACAGTGGACATGCGGTGTAACATGCACGCTATGAAGCGGTGATAATCTCAGTTACAAGCAGTTCTGGAATTAGTATATCAGTTTTAGGGAGACTTCATGAAAACCCAATCAGGTTGCAAGCAAATGTTTTAAATTGTTTATGATTACACTAACCAAGAAGCGCTAGCAGAGTACCGGTAATTGTAACTGTATTTTACATTAACCAACAAGTCTATAAGACATCAGACTGAGTAGTGCAGAAGGAAGCTCATTGCATTATATATATATTTTTTCCTTTTCAAATCAGAGTGGCTTCACAGCCTACCTATGCCCTGTGGAGAGGGGCTTGGTTATGCCATGGTGTATGAGTATCAGGATCAGGGAGTC
>JAGKTI010017128.1:6039-18781 GCA_018397915.1 Birgus latro | reverse complement strand
ATGGCTTCTGTGTTATATTTTTGGCTACATCCAGACTATTTTATTCAACTTGGGAAAAATATCTGGTATTGAAAGTCTGAGAAGCAAACTTCATGGACCCCTTCGATTGCGCCCATTTTAACCACTCTAATTCGATTACATCTTTATTAGTCTCCACCCCGTAGTGTTAAAACCTACAGTACTTGCTCTGTATCTATTTGTCCGTCTGTCTTCTTCGTCTTTCTTTCTTCCAGATGCTTTCAATTTGGTGCCACCCTTTATTTCTTTAACAATTCACCTCAGACTTGTCACAACCGTTTCTTGTGCAAACATTCTCATAGCTACATATTTTTCATTTTTATTTAGCCTTTTAAAAAGATCCAAGGGATCAAAGGTCAAAACACATAAACATACAGTTCTGGGGATGATCTTTTTTTGTATGTCCATTTATTGTCATGGCAAGTTGCCCAGAAGTATATCATGTACCGCAGCTGTGTGCAGACCATCCAGCATTCCCTTTGAAACGTTGGCAGTGTTTAATTCTATTCAGTTTCTCTCCAGACAATTTTACTCACTCCTGGATAGACTCTCCGTATCAGCGTGGTTAGATATTGCCTTTATTAATCCCTTCATTGTTCGAGGTCCAGAACTGAACAAAATTTTCCGGAGGCGGCAAGACCAAATCAAAGGCCTCCTTCCGAATGAGGAGATTAAAATAATTCTTGTTACCACCAGACGAATTCAATGAAGACCTCTCGTGTGGAAGTAGTTCCTTGCATCAGTCAAACCTGATATTTAATTCAGTAACGCGATGACCTATTATATTTACTGTTACTATTTCCAGATGATTTTATTCAGCTTTGGAAAGACCATGTATTGATAGGGGTAGTGAAGACTATATCTAACTTCTCTTGCTCAGAAAGTCCCTAAATTAAAACGTCTAGTAATTTAACCACCTCACGCCGAGGACTAACTAGTTTAGGATATTCTTGCTGCCCCTAGGCATTTTTAGTCAACTTACGAATGATATCTCGAATAATAGGAGTTAATAAATGCTGCAAGATTTTGTCACTGACCTTCAGAAAATTAGCTGTATTTGAACAAAAAGCACCACCAAGTTATGGTCGACGAAATATAGCGATGAAGTGAAAAGTAATACATCTTCGGACTCAAGAGGTTAATGCAGACAAACTGTAGCAATAGAGAGAATACAAGAAAAAGAAAATCACCAATACGCCAGCAGATATAGGAGCTGAAATTAACGAATTACAGCGACAGAGGGAATATAGAAAAAAATAGAAAATAGTAATACGTCATGGACTGACTGGCCAAGCAAGACGAACTAGAGTGATAAGAATACAATGGCGCTGAACTCTTTACAGGACATGTCGGGATCAAAGGTCATCTCGTGCCTTGAATATACTGACAAACGCACACCACAAAACTAGCAAGAAGACACGGCGTTGGTTCTTGGTGGCTCCTTCGAGACCTCCCAGGCCCTGTCTTCCCCCTTACTATTTGACAAGTCAGCCCACACCCCACTGACCGGGCTAATGTATGGCCCGGCCTCCACTATAGGTGGAGGAAATCTTAAAACGAACGAACGAACTACTGACATTTAGCATACTTGTCTGAGTTGTTTGTATTTTAATCTTGACTTCTAAATTTATCAAACTTTAATATATTTAACGTGTCTCAACTCAAATTCAGTATGAGTTGTGTATTTGATTGTTTGTACGGATATATTCATTCATACAGTTACCAAACACTTTACCTACTGGCATAGATTATACATGTCTGAATCCTCATGCACAGAATTTCTTGACCTCACGCTGTATATAAATTTGCCTGTTTGTATTCTTATCTTCATTTATATATCCAGTAGCCACCTATATTTATTTCATGTTTGTTTCATGTGTCTGAGCCCATATTCACAAGCTTATTGAATCAGTTTTATGCATAAACTGGCTTGTTTATACTTTTCATTCATTCGGCCATCAATCACTTCACAACCAACGAGTGATTATTAAAATGAAAATTCCAGCCACACAAAATGGGTTCTGATAATAATTGACCACCAGTGGGACTTGTATATCGTAACATTATTAGTCTTTATGAGTACTTGTCCTGCTTTTGTCTGGTGATAAGCCTTTCTCTGATTGTGTTATCTGATTGTTTTCCTCTCAGACTGAGTTATGAATGTTCTTTTGGCTTTTACTCCATAACTTGGTTCATTATCTGTTGATTTATGTTCCTTGAGGCGCCTGGTGGTCCAGTGGTTAGAACACCCCAGTCAGAGTGACGGCCTTGCATGGGTTCGATCCCCAGTATGTACCTGGAGTTTTTTCCATCATGTAATGTCATCATGGAACGTAGGATGGTTTTCTCCCCTTAAATATTCAAGGTTACCAGAGCCTAGCCTCGGGCACCTACACCTCAAAGGGAATATTATGGGTGTAGTTGTTTTCTATGTTGCCTGTTCGACTTACATACCCTTGTATTTGAAGTCTCTGTACAAACTGGGAGGCTAACCGGGGGAGTGAAGAGAGGGGCTGGTAGGAGCAGGAGGGGGAGCCTAAGAACCAGGTGGTGAGATATGGTGCGAGAATACAAAGGAACGTATGGTATGTCGTTGTAACCGGTCACTACTGAGTAAGAACAGAAATAACTGGAAGTCCATGACCTCACCTCTCACAGAATACGATAGATAGACAGACAGACAGACAGAAAGCTTAATAAACAGATAGATGGATAGATATAGAGATAAAAGGATGGATAGTTCTTATATCTTTCGACCCGTCAAAATCTGCCACAGAAATACTCTCTAAGTTTTTGCAATACCCAGCTCAGTCCTTGCAATACCCAACTCAATCCTCCATCAGCTTTGAGCATACCTGGGGTTTCATTCTCTCCGGATTAATCTTGTAAAATCTGCTTCCAACAGATTAGGTGTGCTAAGCCGACGTCGCGCCTTCTTTACCCCTGTAAAACTGTTGACTTTATACACGTTGTTTTTCTCTCTCTCCCCTGTGTAGAGTACAACTCTTATGTGTGGGGAAGTTCCTCACATACAGCTCTTCTCAACACGGTGGAGTCCAAGGTTATTCGTCTCATTAACCCTCCCTCTCTTATTGGCTCCCTTCAACCCTCGCATCTTCACCGCACTGCTGCATCTTCATCTCTCTTCTTCACTATTTCAATGGCCACTGCTCCTCTGAACTGTCTGCTTGCATCCCTCCACTACTACGGCGGGTGTGTAGCATCCGTCTAGCAGCAAACTCACAACCCATTTCTGTCCAACTCTCTAATGCAATAGGTAAACGTTACTCATAGTCCTTCATATATGTAACAGGTCAGCTCTGGAGCAGTCCTCCTCTCTCTCATTTCCTACCATCTATGTCCTCCAGTCTTTTAAACGCAGTGTGTCCAGGCATCACCGACGAATCTTGGATTTGGCTCTCTGTTATATTAATTACTTGTCCCCGTCCCGGAGGGGCTTGGGAACGGCTATTGTTTGCACTTGGTTTGTCTGTCTGTCTGTCTGTTAACAACTATACGCGAAAATTACTGGTGCAATTTTGACTTAAAGTACAGGGATGATAGGCTATGACCTTCTGATCACCTGATTAAATTTTGGGCCAAATTGGGCCAAGACCCAGACTGTTGGCCTGAAATAAAGTAAAAAAAAAAAATAGTTTTTTTCGCCATAGCTCCTTTCAAATTCGTCATATAGACATGAAACCATAATCTAATGGTTGCAAGTCTGCATCCTATAACATGCCTCATTACATTAGGGGTGTAACACCCCTCTCTTGATGGTTGAAGGAAAGTCCTGGAGTAGCTATTTACGGCTTTTAATTGTGGAGCACAGAGATATAGGTGTAACCTCAGTAGTTGTTAGCCCTCGACTGCCCGGATATGCGGTTTCAAGTTGTGCAGGCAAGCCTGGGAATGCTGCTTACTATGCAGTTCTAGGATACAGTGGGGGCATACAGTGAGGGAGGCATATATATAACGGGCATACAGTGAAGGCATATATACATATACATATAAAGGGAATGGTACAATACTCCCCCTGGTGGTTGATATGGTGTCTCCTGACACTAGAGTTATATGGGGTGGTTCATATGACTAAGGTAGGCGGGAGATTTGTACAAATAGGGAGTATGATACAGGGGTCGGAGGGAGGACGTGGCCATGTCAAGGGGATGTAAATTAGGGATATACATTGTTACAAGGGGAGGTATGTTGACATAAGATACACAGAGAGTCATGTTGATATATGATACAAGGAGTAAATAGAGTATGCATTCACGCATGTTCTTATAGCTATATAAGTACTGTAGATCACTCTTGGGAAATAGGGAACACATGTCTTTCATTTTTTTTCTATGTTAGTTTGTATTTGTCACACATCACTGTATCAGAGATATGTCTACATTGGCTGGTGGTACTTTTTCTGTCCACAGTTTATGCAACGTATCAGGTGGCATTGGTAGTTACAGTATGCGAAGGCACTAAGGACGGGTAGTTTCTATGTCTTGGGTAGGGCGTACTATGCCAGTAGCGATTGTGATTTCCTGTAGTCTGTTTTCCATTTTCCGGACACAACAGTGCACTGCACAGAGGACGAGGAGAAAACCTATGAAAGAGATGACCACAGGGGGAAACACAACGGTTGGATGAACCCATGAACGGATGAAGGCCAGAGAAAATTGATTCATAATGAAGTCACTGTCGTTGAGGAATGTTAGCATACGCATGTTGGGGGAGATAACGGTAATGTTAGTAGATGGCAGGTTGGAAGGCATGTCAATAGGTTGGAAGATGTCATAGGAGTGTTTACGGACTGATTGGTGATAGCGAGTAGCGTAAGTGATGACTAACTCTGATTTGATGGTACAGTAGTCCGGTGCTTTGTAGAGACCACTAGCAGGTACGGAGAGGACCGAAGTACCAGGACACATGATGGTGACAGAGATGGGAATAGTAAAGAAGAAGTACTGGACGTGGTTGAGGTGAGCATGGTGGACTGGGAGTACAGGAGCTGGAACAAAGGTACATTTCGAATATATGGAATGGTTACGAACTAAAGCAGACTCACAAGGTGTAGCGCTGCTAGGGAAGATAGCAAAAAGGTGGGCAGCACAGAGACGAGAGGTAGGGGTGAGGGAGGAACACTGCTGGAGGTCGGTGGTAGAAAGGAAGGCAAAGAAAAGATGGTCATGTGAGAGGAGGAAAGATTCTGAAGGAACAGAGACGTGCAGTATCAGAAAGGGAAGGGAATGATGTGGAAAAGGTTGAAGGTGATGCCAGAACGTAGAGGGATATGGACGACGACGTATTTGGTGAGAAGAGTGGCCTTGAGAACTGGATAGTAATATTCGAGAGAGGAGTAGGGGAGTACTGGGGATAAACCGAAAGTAGAGTGAGCCCATTCTAATACAAAGCGGAGAGCTGAGATAGGTACTAAGTCTGCAGTGACACGTCCATTAATAGCATCGACTAGGATACGAACCAAGGTAGCGACCTGAGAGAATAGAGTCAATGGCTAGTTTGAGATTATCCATGTTGAGTTTGAGATAAAAGAACTGAGAAAGAACGTTGAGATTGGAGAGGTGTTGTTTTAAGGTGTCGGTGAAGTTGTTCAGAGTGTAAGTTACTTCATTTAGGTGGGATGTAATCTTCTGGAACATGGTGTGTTGGACTTTGATGACTCGCTTTTGAGATTCTAGGGCGGAAGCTAAATGAGCTAGGTCAGATTTAAAGCTGGTTGTATGGGGTGGAGAGTGGCATGAAAAGCAAGCCACTAAGGGACTTGAGCCGAACTTGGAAGTTGGACTTGGGATGTTCCTAAGTTCGTGCTCACAGCTTACTCAAGTCAGACTCAGTGAGCTTAACTTGCCACATACTGAATCAAGGCTCAAATCTGACTTCACAAAGCAGAGCTAAAGTCGCGGATTTGGAGAAAGCCTTCAAATATTATCAAATCAGGCAATCACAGCACAGACTTTTGACCTAAATTTAACTAAGATTCCACTTATATCATGCAAATGTCAGTAGTCATGTACAGCGTCTACAAAAAATGTATTCTAAACCCTATATTGTTATTGAAATACATATACATATAATATGTGGAATAAGAGCTGCTAAAAAGGACCTACATTATAATGAGTTGAACAGGCTATGAAAAATATTCGTTAGTGTACTGTTAAAATGTGCGTACCATACATACAATTTTGTAAGTTGTGATGAAGCACAGAAGACTGTTAAACAAATGGTACTTTATTATCTTCATAATACGAACTGTACTAGACATGATGTAAACTTAATAATGAACTAAATATTAATTTCAGTTGTATAGGAAACTGTACAAGAAAATTCCGTCATAGGCCAGCAGCGTACTCTGTACTGTACATAAACCTGATGACACTATAATGCAAATATAAATATCATACAGCATTACCAGCAACACTCTTGTGTAACATCATCAAACGATGGAAAAATATTCCGGTGAAATTTAAACACTCGTATAAAAAGCGGCCCATACACCTTCCTGGCAGCAAAATAAGATGCCTAAATTTCAAATATTTTTTACTAAGGACCTTATGCAGCCATCGTCTGTTGTACTTGGGTGTGTTGATAAATCATTCATCTTTTTAAATGCAAATCTACCCTACAAAAGTGTTAAATCAGGACCTCAATGCTCAAGTCCGATTCAAGCCCACTCAGAGGTGGCTTGGACTTAAAAGTATCAGCTCGGCCTGCAGTGGGCACTTCTCAAGTCTGACCGAAGTCCGACTCAAGTCCGAAGTCTGAGTGAAGCCTCGTCCTGGCATTTCGGCCTAAGAGACGTAATACAAGCCTTTTCTAACCTAAGTCATACAGTATTCTTCATTTTTCTTTTCTTGGCTCACCCACACTATCTGATTCAGTTTAAGGAAGTTTTCCGAACTAGGGGACTACCTATAGCTTTCACCTACCATTTCATTAAAACTGGTGTTCTCGAAGATGAATAAATACGTCTGGAGGTATTAGGAATATACATCTAGAATACGTCATATGATTCAAGAAGCTGTAACTAAGGTACTGAAAGGTTAGGCATGCCCCTCTCCCTCCACCAGGTACTATGAAACTGAATGATAATAAATGATAGGAGTGTAACCTTTCTATCTTATTACTGACTGCGTTGTGTTTGGTAGAATACCATCTAGTCACTTTCATTTTCACTGGTGCTTTAAAGTTGTCTCTCCTTTTGGGGACTTTTTCGAACCTTTGCGTGCTCGATTTTCATAATGAGGCCATAACGAGACCACTAACTTAAAAAAAAAAAAAAAAAAAAAAAAAATCGAAACTATTTTTTTCTCTCTCTCTCTCGTCCAATAGAAAGTTTTTATTGCCAGGTTAGCTCTTTGTTGTTCAGTTTTCACCCCGTGGACTTAATGTGTCTTTTAATCTAACTATTTTCAGACACTTAGGAGAGACATTTCGAACTGGAGGGGTTAGACATCTCTTTCATTAATTTCAGTGAATACGGTATCTTTGTTTGTAGGTAGCAAGGAAAAACTAAAGAATAGTATCTTCGTGACAGGTAAAAAAGTTGTATGTTTCTCCTCTTTACTTTGACAACGTACTTTTGTTTTACTTTCTGTGTTACCAGATTTTATTCAGGAAAAAAAAAAACTACCCCAGTAATAAACGGGTTATTATCGGCCTAATCTAACTCCTACATTTCGAAAAGTCTGTCCTAAGCAGCGTACGATTATCCGATGGTAGAAGTAACAAAGCTGGAAAGACGCCATCCTAATGAAGATGTTAAGATTCTTCATTTTTTCGATTATGTTGGTCTAATTCTGAAAGTAATCCTCATGCCAAAGGAAAACAATTAATTTTGTGTCCATGAAAGAAGCACTGAATAAAGCAAAGATATTCTTGGAATGAAAATGCCTGATCTATTGAAACTGTGGCATGTCTGACAATGTCTGTTTCACTTAAATTCATTATTAAATCACATCAGTGTTCATATTTGAAGAACAATGGTAATAAGATGAAGATGTACAATGGATTTCAAATAAAATTACTGAACTTTTTGTTGCCACTAAACTTTCAGGTAAGGTAAAGGTGGCTACCGTCAGATAATTTTATTCAGCTGGGGAATTGCACCTTGGTTTCAAAGGGTTACTGGCTGAACGATAAACAGTGAAGGACGGAGGCGAATATATAATCCGCATGATAGATGAAAGGAGACATTGTAGCAACTCTTATTTACTTATTTGTTTTGTATAATTCATCTGTATTTCGTCTTTTGTGGTATTAAAACAATTTAATATTTACATAAGTTGCATCAGTAAGGATATCACTGGGTCATACACAAAACAAATCACTGAGGCAAAAATTCTATGAAGGCTGCTATGTTAACGCAAATACGGTTCTGTGTGAGGCTGTGCTGGAAGCAGTATGAGTGTTTCACCCAGTCACAACTAAATGGCCTCTCTGTAACTTGGTTGACTATACACAAAAAGGCTGAAACGCTCGTAAAAGTAATGATAAACAATACTCAGTTTTAAATAACTTTGCTGCGGTGTTTTGGTAGACAATCCTCTGGTGTCAGAACATCAGTGTGTTCTGGCCAAGAAGGTTCTCTTTGCTGTGTCTGCCATGTTGGCTCTCACTGATTATTTTGTCATTTTTCATGCTGATTTCCCCTCGAAAAATCTCTCCCTAACTAAATAAAATCATCTGGAGAGAACAAGAATAAAATATGCTAGTAAAATGCATCATCGGACAGAGGGATTAAAGGATCCGCCACTGAATTTGTTAGTTTCCGTTCCCACTTTCTCAAACTGCGTCTCACTTTTAGACTCCTCTCAAACTCATTCCAGTTTAATATCCGGCCTTCCTCTCTGCATCCTGACTTTATGCATTCTGAATTTGCCTTCTCTCTTGCTGACTCTAAAAACGAGTTAATGATGCCAAGGAATTTTATCTGACCCCCACATACAGAACTGCATACAGATACCTGTGTTAATGAAGTCGTGTCAGTGTATCATTATGAGCATAAAAATATTTCGTACTGTTACTCCCTCAGTTTGTATATTTATCCTCATAGTAGCGTTCTCTGTTATGTAGTTATTATTATTATTATTATTATTATTATTATTATTTTTGATCGGACTGGAGAAAGACTTGATAGTTCGTTCCTTAAGGCCCAGCAGTCCTCTATATTATGTCACATTCCGTCCCATGTTATCACTTTGCGCTATTACTGAATACATACTGAATACATGCTGGGACTGTTTCATTCATGACGGGTTTGAGGCATTTGCTGGACTGATTTGAAGACATGTCGGTGGGTGTTATGAAAGATAAGTAAAGTCTGTTTTGTCGAAAGGTCATCAAACCGTTCCACCCCCAACCTGGAACCGAACTAGCTTCCTTGCGTGTATCAACGAACATATCTACTTATTCAGCCATCATAAGTGTGTGATGATGATGATGACGATATACCGTAATGTTCAGCACAGTAGTAGAGAGCTGTTCTTGTAGTGTTGGTGGTGTGACAGTCAGTAGTGTATGACCTGGACAGTATAATGTCTGGTGCTGTATAAATGTGTTGCCATGTTCTGCCCTATGCACTGTTGTGTGTCAGTGTGGTACTGTGTAAAAAGTCTGGAGATTAATATGGTCTTTATTCTGTAGTTTTGTACAGTAGTTCTGTAAGTAATTGTATGGTATACTGTACAGTACTGTTTGTAGGCCTACTGTATGTTGAAGCAACGTCTTTCATGTGCGACTGACGGCCGTGTTATTGATATTGGCTGAGTGAGGGTATACGCAAACCCTTAATTTTTGACCGCCTTTTATGGAACACCTGTAATATGATTAGCCTGCATCCAGCACTACAGAATGTCGTCAGCAATGAAACAACTCTTGTTGGCTGTATGGTTCGATGTACTGAGCCGATTCATTTTTTTTTTTTTTTCCCTCAGTGACTGAACATGGAAGTTATTTTGCCCTGGGTAGATGTGGCTCACGTGTGTCGGGGAGTTGAATTAAAGCACTTCGAAACAGCGAAGCCTTTTCGTCTCATCAATTCCCTTTCGCTCACCCGGTTTCTGAATGGCCCTATATACACCATAATTGATCGTACTGGACAGGATTGTATGTGAAGGACCTGAATGAACGTTACATGGTCTGCCTCCCCTTGAATGGCCTTGAATGACCCTGAACTTACCTTAATGAGGATCTAATCGGCACTGAACTGACATTAGTGGACCAAAATGGACCTGAATGATACTGAACAGACATTAAATGAACAAAATTTACCTCCCTGGACCTGATTTAACAAGAAGAGACTTAGTTTCCTGTGACTGGATGTGAAAATGGCTGTTATGACCTAAGAAGATGGATGTTACCGTACCCTGAGTGACATGATTCGAACGCTGGACTAATATGTTCCAGTTTAGTTCACGCCAGAGATTTAGTGGGCCATTTCCACTGTTGTTTTATAATTACTTCCATATTTTATCTAAAAAATGAGACATAACGCTAAGCTAATACTGGCATCAGCAGTTAATTAAACTATAAAATCTTGAAAATTTAATAAGATTTTACTTCTGCATCAAAGATCTCTATTAACTTTTTCCTCTCATTTCTCCAGTTTCCCCTTTCCTCTTGCTTTCCTTTCAGGTGATTCATTTCACACTCCCCTCCATTCTTCCATCCCTTTTGATGTTCACACTTCTTTTCCCTTTCATCACACCTGCGTCTCTTCGGTATATTTATTTGAAATATACTTTTACCTTGGCTTTTGATCCTGTTCCCAAAAAACCTTTTTAATGTATTTGTCACTACTCCTTTACATTTGCACATTCAATACCTTTATTTATTTATTTTTTTACAGTTCACTGTTTTTCATCTTGCTTTGGAAATCTGGAATAACTGGACTTTGTCTAAGTTCGTACAAAAAAAATTAAACTCTGTCACATTTTGTCACACTGTTGCCGTCTGTCTGTGACTGTAATATTTTCTCATGTAACTGATATTCACCAAGGTTTCCCATTTTTTTTTTTTATTGCCTTTTTCTCCTCCCTCCCTTCCCATTCTCTTAGGGTAAGCGGACATTGTCATCTGTTTTGTCTTGATTCCTCAGTTCAGTCCAGAAATTATAAACTGAGCTTAATTCCTTTTATGTAAGCTGTAATAAAAGGAAACGCTTGCCAAATACTCTCCCTTGATGTAGTGTTACTTTCATGGAAAAGGACACTGATAAAGCGAATGATTTCTTGTATGCTATGAGGCCACTTACTGTGCTGAGTGGTCACCATAGTCGTGTAATGGTTTAGGCTTTAAATCGAGAAGCTGGTTGGGTTTATCGTTATACTTATACAGCGTCTCCGGGGAATGCTGTTGATTATTTTTGCCTTAAATGTCTGGACAAAGTAGCCTAGTCCCGGGCCTCTACGCTCGTGATGGGGCAATAAAAGGCCAGATTGAGGGATGGTTTTAGCGAGCTACCTTGCAGTGTGGGTGTACTTCTCAGTTTATTGTTATACAGCGTACTTTGTATCAGGGTCTTGTGTAGCCTGAGCCACAGGTCATACATCCTGAAGTTCAGTTTACACGGCGCTGAGGACACTGCTTGGCTAAGGATTAATGCACTTCTCCTCAGTCTGTTGCTTTCTGGATAGACCTAAGTTTGAAATACTGTATATCTGTCATCAGTACACAGACATTTTGACATCCACATCGGGACGTAACAAAACAAATATGTTCCTTTAGATTTCAACAAGTCTGTCATACCGCAAATAAAAGCACCACCATGGAAGCTTCGTACGGGTGTTTTCCGTTTTTTTTTAACGACAATAATACTGGTCCTACACAACACTGTCACTGATGCCATTATCGGATATTCCTTAAAAGAATCTGGGAATACTGATTTTACCCTCGGGATTTCTTAATTAATACATTAACCCTCTCCTGATCGGGACAGTTCCAGAATTCCATTCTAGCTTACGGCAGATAATTCTGCTCAGCTGAGAGTGAATCACGGCAGCTTGAGTGTGTTGACGGGTATCATTCATATTTTCATAGCCGGGCAACTTTGCCTTTTGTTTTTTATCTGTTATTTTACCCCTGTCTCTCCGACCAAGCAACCCCGTCGACCACAGGTAAGCTACTGCATCTGTGGGTCGGTCCTTCTTGTACAGTCCAGTGCACATACAGCGTCGGGAACAGTACCTTGCGAGAGACGGACGATGGACCTTCCTCACTGAGGTGCTGGGAAATATGAGGAGGTTTGGCTCCTGGGTGGACGCCGCAGCTGCCCACCAAGGGTGCACTGCGTCATCACCTGTTGGCACCTCGTCAGCGCCGGACAACTCTGGTGTTCCATTTAATCTAACAACAGAGGATTCTGTTGAGCTGAGAGTGAATCATAGGAGCCTGAGTGTTGGCAGTGACACCATTAATCCTCTCGTGGTCGGGACAACTGCAATATTTAATTCCAGCTGACACCAGACGATTTAACTCAACTAAGAGTAATATTTTAGGAAGGTGAGAGTGTTGACGTACGGTGCCTGCATTCGTACTGTGGGTTTATTAGCAATTCCTGCAGTTGTCCCAGACTCGCCTCTGTCCATCTGTGTCAGCTCACTTCGGTTAACTATTTTGCCTTCACTTATTTTCTGTCCTTCCTTCTCCTGTCTCCATTTTATTCTGTTTCTATTCTCTTGCCGTATCATCACCCTATCGGCTGTTCCAT
>JAGKTI010017127.1:0-18781 GCA_018397915.1 Birgus latro | reverse complement strand
AATTCCTTAAAGTATTCTCTCCATCTGCTCACTTTTTCTCCCTTCTCAACTAGTAATCAACCATTTTTATCTCACTCCCCAACTACCTTCTTTGCCACCCTTTCTAACACTCTTTAGCTTTCTCCTGAACATTTTCTTACATCCCTCTGCTTTACTCTCAAATTCTTTCCAAATTCCTCATCCACCCTCTTCTTACTCTCTCTCTCAATTTTTTTCACCTCTTTCTTCCTCTCTACATGTAACTCTCTCTTCCATCTCTCAACTTTATCGACGGCCCTGTTTCTCATCCACTCACAATATGCTTTCTTCTTTTGTGCCACAGCCTCTCTCACCTCTTCAGTCCACCATGCTGTCCCTGCACCCCCTTTCGTCTTCTCTTCACCCCACACACCACGTCACATGCTGCACAGATTTATTCGGTGAATATCTCGCACACACCTTCCACGTCCCACATCTGCTCCAATCTATATTTACCCAGTCGCTCCTCCACTTCCCTCTTATATTCTGCCTTTTTTCCATCACTTTGTAACTTTTCCACCCTCCATGTAAGAACTACTTCCTTGTGTCTTTCCCTTCTTCTATTTCTCCATTTCGTTTAGACTTTTATTCAACACTCCCCCAACCTCAGTGTACTCTTGCATCCATTACACACATTCTCATCCTTTCATCCCCACACACATAATCAGTCATTGCCTTTCACTCATTCAGTTCACTGCTCACCCTTCTCGTCACTTGCCACATATACCTATGGATCATTTTATTAGCTATCACAAACCCCCTCCTGTCACAAATGTCCGCTAAAGCACTGCCATTCTCATCCATCTCTGCAGGCACACCCCACTCACCAACTACTCCAACCACCTTCACATTCCCTACTTTTCCATCCATGTCTCCAATCAAAAATACTCTCATTCTTTTCAAATTTTTCAGTGCCTGCTTCCACATTTGTCCAGAACTCTTCTCTCACTCTGCTTGCACGATCTTGCATTGGGGCATACACGCACACAATTACCCACATTTGCAGTCCAACTGTCAATCTTACCCACACAATCCTTGAGCCAACTGATCCATACTCTCATATATTCTCCTTCCATCTGTTGCCCACAACAATACACACGCCTCCTTTTGCCCTCTCATTCTCACCTACTCTTGCGCATATACCCCATCCATACTCCCATTCCCTCACACTCTCTCCTCAACCTTTAGTTTCAGTCAATCCACATACATCCACTTTCGCACCCTCAAGCACCTGGACAATCTCTTTTTCTTTCACCTCATCATTTGCACCCATTACATTCCATGTAGCTGTCCGTACCAAGTCCTTTGTTCGATCCTTAGTCGTCACCTTTTGGTCAGTCCTGGTCCGAGGCTTCTTGTTCGTATTTTTAGTTAGTCGTCTTCCGGGAAGGGGCACTAACCTCCTGCCAACCCACTTGTTGTCATGTAGGGATCACATGTTGGTTGGTTATAAGGTTACCACCAAGCGCTCTAAATGCTTTCCTTGTTTATTATTATTATTATTTTCTGGTTTATAGGAAATAATGATAATGATAATTATTATTATTATAATCTATCGATAGATATATCTATAGCCAGAGACCTTAATCTGGTGAGGGGTGGCCACAAGCAAATCGCCTCCATGTCGCCTTGTCCCCCGTCATTTCACTGCCCTTCTCCCAGCTCACATCCCCTTCTCTCATAAACCTCTCCATTCTACCTCTCCATCTCATCTTTGACCTTCCCCTCCCTAACCCCTCTCCACCTCACTCACATACACTCTCCTCGTTAGTCTATCGTTCTCCATCCTCTCCATATGGCCGAACCACCCCAGTGTAATAATGATGATAATAATAACGATGGTGATGATGACAATCATGACGATGATGAAGGAAATGTGAATTCTTCATCTGAAATAGGAGTAAATAAATCCATTATGAAACATTTCATTAACCTGTACTGCGCTGGGGGAAAAAATAATAATACCCCTCTACGCCTTCTGATTTTGGATTTTTTTTTTCTAGCTAAACTGACTGAATACATCCTGGCACTAATAAAAGTAATCACTACAGTCAGAAAGTTGAGTTGGCGCCACTCACCCTCTGAAATCTTCGAGGCTACTGAGAGAGCACAGTGGCTCTCAAATTGTGAACTGATTTTGATATTTTTTTCCCTGGCTAAATGGGCTTAATACATCAATATAAGATCCCTGGCACTAATAAAAGTAATCATTAAACCACAGTGTTGGTTGAATCGAGTCAGGCTGGTGTCACTCGACTTCTGAAATATTCAAGGTTACTGAGAAAGCAAAGCTGCTGTGAGTCTGAGAACCGATTTTGTATTTTTTTTGTGGGGGGGTAAATGGGCTTAATACATCAATAAAAGATCCATGACACTAATAAAAGTAATCACCAAAGCCATGCAGTTGGCTGAATTGAGTCAGGTTGGTGCCACTTGACCTCTGAAACCTTCGATGTTACTGTGACAGCAGAGCGGCTGTGAGCCTGTGAAGACAGTCACTCGCCACCATTGTGTGCATAGCAGGGAAATGTCAGAAGTTAGCGAGATACGTTTTTATCTTCCAATTTACTTCGGTTGCTTGAAGTGGTTTCTCAGTGCTGCAGGACGTAGATGAATGTCACTGGCATTTCTGAAGGACACATAGATCTATCTCATAGTGCACTACGGGTTAATAGTGCGTGATGGTGGCAAATTTACATGTTGACGTGACTCCATCTCCCTCGTTGTCCAGTGTGCCCTAGGCTCCATCTGTGCGTGGCAAATGTCACCATGGTTCTTCAGAGTTCTCTGAGCCTGAGGACCAGCCACCTAAGGTCTCTGTTGTCAAACCTTGTGTCGACCTCTCTCCTGTTCCCTCTGTCCCAGAGGCTGAGGGGCCTAGCCAAGTGGAAGATGCAGCTGATACTTAACCTGTGGTCAGGTCCCTACCTGGTGATGGTGTTGGACAGGCCATTGGCACTTCAGTTCTGATGCATACAATGTCATCCTGACAGGGTTCTAATCCTGTGGATATTCTTCCACTTCTGGGGCTTCTCATGGTGGCACTGGCCATCCTACATCACCCAGGACGACCTCCAAGCCACTTTCCAAGCCGAGTGTTATTCCACCTCAGAGGAAAGGTGTTGTTCGACAAATGTTGGGGGTTCCTGGTGTCAGGCAGCCTCATCCCAAAGGCCTTCCTAAGCATCAATCCCAAACCTGTGTGCTTGTCAGCAGGTGTACAGTCCTGCGCTTAACCTGAGGCGTCCCGACGACGTATGAGTATGTCGCAACATTTTGTCATGGTGACACCCAAAGGCATACCCATACGTCGTGCAATTGCAGAGTCAGTCATCTGCACACTTTTCAAGTTTCACGGGTGATTTTTGGTAGGCATATGTGGGAGATGTTCCTCTACCAGCTGTCAAGAGGGGATGCTACCTGGCCCCACCTGACCCTCCCTCCCCTCCTCCCCCCCAACACTTATTATTTCACCTGTTAGCAGTGATCTGGCTAGTAAAGACATGTCATGCCACAGTCTCTCCAATGAAGTAGTTTACAGTGAAAGTGATTCCTGAGGTGGAGGACAAAGAAATAAAAAAGCTAGAGGAAGAAACAAACAGAAGTGATGAGGTGGTAATGTTGTAAAGGAAGGTGCCATGTGTTGTGTTTGGTGAGTGAACAATGCTTATATCGCCTACATTATTGTGTGAAAACCAATATAGTCTTGTACTACACATAAATTCGTACCAAATAAATAAGTAAATACATAATTTAACCCGCCCAGTCCCGACCTTTTTTTTTTACCCAGCCTACCCCCAGATCCCAACCGATTTTCAACTTTTTATATTTTTTTGGCTCAAACCTCCACTTTTGGTGAGAAATGTTGGAAATTCATAGAGAAATCGCCCTCCTGAGGTTTAAAATGTTGATACAGGTGTCATTTAGCCTTACATTTTCTTTCTTTTTCAGGGTACCTGGCTAAAGAAAGTGAACTATGGAAGGGCTAACTAATTCAAGCCACTTTAAATTACGTACTTATTTATTTATTTGGTACGAATTTATGTGTAGTACAAGTCTATATTGGTTTTCACACAGTAATATAGGTGATAAAAGCATTGTTCACTCACCCAAAACCCCAGCATATGGCACCTTCCTTTACGACATTACCACCTCATCTCTCCTGTTTGTTTCTACCTCTAGTTTCTTTGTTTCTTTGTCCTCCACCTCAGGAATCACTTTCACCGTGAATTTCCTCATTGGAGAGACCATGGGACAACATAGCTTTACTGGCCAGTTTACTGCTAACAGGTGAATTGCCCAGTGTGGGGGGAGGGGAGGGAGGGGGGGTTAGGTGGGGCCAGGCAGTATCCCTGCTTGACAGCAGGTAGAGGAAGGTCTCCCACATATGCCTACAAAAATCACCCGCAAATGTTGAAAAATCTGCACACACAGGGCCTTGCAATTGAGTGACGTACGATGCACATCAGTGGATCTGTCCACGGAAAAAAGTAGCAACGTGCATCGTACGTCGGTGGGACTCGGCAGGTTAAAGTGACTTGAATTAGTTAACCCTCCTATAGTTCGTTTTCTTTGAAGCCAGGTACCCAGAGAGAATGAAAAGGTATGGCTGACTGTCACCTGTAGCAACATTTATAAGTTCAGGAGGGCGATTTTTCTACGAATTTTCAATGTTTCTCACCAATAGTGGAGGTTTGAGCCAAAAACTTTTTTTTTTCCAAAATTGCTTGGGATTGAGGGGCATCGCATGTGGGAAGTTGGTCAGGACGTGACGGGTTAATCATCATCCTTCCACTATGGGTTCCCTGCTGAGGGGGTCACCTGGACGTGGTGGCGGGGCTTGAAGCAAGGCTGGCAGTCCCACCTTTGTAAGGTTTGGCATCTGTTGGACTTGTGGACCAAGCACCCTCTACATCATTGACGGAGGAGGCCTACTGGTGATGTTAGTCCTGCCCACTTGCCATCTTGGGAAGGACTGTTGCCTCTCCACGTGTTTGCCATGTGTGAGTCCCATAATGCTGGGAGATGGAAGTCCTGGGGTTGAGCAATACTTTACTGCATAATGCACTCTGCAGCGAGCAGTACACCCTTATTCTGGCTAGACGGGCAGCTTGGTTGGGCCCAACCAGGTCAATCAGCTGGTCATGCATTGGTTAGGGTCAAGTGGGCACTGGGGGGCCTGGTGGCTCCTTTCGTCCTGTAATCACCCTTGCCCAGGTTCCCCGGTGGTTACCTGTGTATAATCTCCCGCTACCTCTGGGATCGCCAGTGGTGTTGTCCCTGGCATATGACCTCCCCTTGTTGCATTCCATGGTGGGTGGAGGGGTGGAGGAATGAAGCTATTTTTGGTCTGTTATGGCTGCAACTCCCCCTAATTTTGGTACTCATGTGGCAGATGGCCGGGACCATGAGTCCCCAACAACCAGCCACGTCTCTACTCCTGCCAACCCTGTACCACATAAAATCAACAAGGGTAAGGAGCAATTTCGAGGGAGTGGCACACAGCCCTCCAGGAAAGCTCTCTCGCCCCTCACCGAGACGATGCCTGGCTTCTTTGTGCCTGACTGATACATGAAATTCTTAGCACTGAAGTTGGCTGATGGTTACTCCTTCAGGGACCAGAATGCGTTTAAGGTTCACCGTGACCTGGTCAAGGGTTGTGGGTCATCCGCAAAAGTTGTTCCACAGGCAGATGGGTCACTCCCTATAGAGGCCAAGGATGCTGACCAAAGGGCTTGCATCCATACCATTAAATGCTTAGCCTCCTGTGATGTTACAATGACCTGTCATTCCACCCTGAATCAGACTTGGGGAGTTGTCTTCTTTAAGGAGTTCCTTAGGTACTCGGAGGAGGACCTCCTGGCCGGGCTGAAAGAGCAAGGAGTACTGAAGGTGGAGAGGATAAAGAATAAGGTGAATGGGATATTGACAGTCACAAAATCACTGATTGTCACCTTTGATTGGTTGACATTGCCTTATGTCTTACCCATCCAGTCCCGACCGTTTTTTTACCCAGCATACCCTCAGGTCCCGACCGATTTTTTACATTTTGTTTTTTGGCTGAAACCTTCGCTTTTGGTGAGAAACATCGATAATTCATAAAGAAATCGCTATCCTGTGGTTAGAAATGTTGATACAGGTGTCACTCATCCTTACATTTTCCTTCTTTTTCAGGGTACCTGGCTAAAGAAAACGAACTATGGAAGGGTTAACTAATTCAAGCCACTTTAAATTACGTATTTATTTCATTTATTTGGTACGAATTTATGTGTAGTACAAGTCTATATTGGTTTTCACACAATAATATAGGCGTTTATAAGCACTGGTCACTCACCCAAAACCCTAGTATATGGCACATTCCTTTACGACATTACCACCTCATCACTTCTGTTTGTTTCTACCTCTAGCTTCTTTGTTTCTCTGTCCTCCACCTCAGGAATCACTTTCACCGTGAATTTTGTCATTGGAGAGACCGTGGGGCAACATACCTTTTCTGGCCAGGTTGCTGCTAGCAGGTGAATTGCCCAGTGTGGGGGGAGGGGGGGAAGGGGGGTTAGGTGGGGCCAGACAGTATCACCGCTTGACAGCAGGTAGAGGAAGGTCTCCCACATATGCCTACCAAAAATCACCGGCGAATGCTGACAAATGTGCACACAATGGGCCTTGCAATTGAGTGATGTACAATGCACGTTGTTGGGTCTGTCCGCGCAAAAAAGTAGCGACGTGCATCGTACGTCGGTGGGACTCGGCGGGTTAAAGGCGGCTTTGGGTTAAGGCATATGTGCCGAGACCTAGGCGGTGCTTCCATTGCCAGAGATTTGGGCATGTCAGCAGGTTATGAAATAGAAACATGCAGGGTTAGTGGTAATTCACATATTGAGATGGACTGCCCGAATCCCCCCTCGTGTATCAACTGCCGTGGTGCTCACCCAGCTTCATCAGCACGGTGTGACCAGTGTAAAGTTTGAAAATGAAGTAATGTCATTTCGAACCCGTGAGAAGATTTCTTTTGCAGAGGCAAAGGTAAGGGTCAGAGAGGTGTTTATCCACCCTGGGGTCACCTTTGCTTCAGCTCTCACGTCGTAAGGAGGTCCCACAGTACAATGAGACTACACTTCATGCTCCCCCACCTGCTTCTTGGGGTAATAAGTCTTCACAGACATCCCAGTTGGGGGATGCTACTGTGACGGCAACACATGGAGGAGACAGTGCCTCCTCTGAGGGGGTCCAACCCATATGCAGTGGTGTCTTCCCCTTTGCACGTCGTCCAGCTGCTGCTCCTGTACCAGCTGCTACTCCTGTACCAGCTGCTACTCCTGTATTGGCTGATACTCCCATACCGAATACTGCTCCTGCACCATCTGCTCACTCTTCTACTGGTGTTCAGTCGCCTCTGCAGTGTGGCTTTACAGTTTCCAGTGTGTCCTCAAGTTCTGGCATAGAGATGGAGGTTGCGTCTGCCACCTTCAAACGGGTGAGGAGTGAGGAGTCTTTGGGTGATTCCCCACCTTCTAAGGTTCAAACTCTAGTCCTTGCCTCTTGCTCAGGTGTGGTGGGGTCTGGGTCTTTAGATTTTTTTTTTTATGCTGGGAAGAAGGAATCAAAAGCTAGGAGCCCACAAACTGTTCCTTTCAAGAAAAAAAACAATACAAGAGAGAGCCAAAATTCAAGATCCGATCATTTGGAGATGTCTGGACACACTGTGTTTGAAAGACTGGAGATCATAGGAAGTAGTAAACACAGACAGAAGAAGACAGTTCCAGAGCTGACCTGTTGCATAAATGAAGGACTGGGAGTAACGGTTAACTCTTGCATTAGAGAGTTTGGCAGAAAAGAGATGAGCGTTTTTTGCTAGATGGGTGCTACATGCTCGTTGTAGAAGTGGAGGATGCAAGCAGACAGTTCAGAGAACAGTGACCATTGAAGTAACGATAGAAAAGAGAAAAAGATACAACAGTGCAGCAAAGAGATAGAGGTTGAAGGGAGCCAGTAAGAGAAGGAGAGTTAATGAGATGAAAAGCCTTTGACTCCACCCTACTGAGAAGAGCTGTATGTGGGGAGCCTCCCCACACATGAGAGTTGTACTCTACACAGGGGCGAATAAAACCCGTGTATAAAGTCAACGACTGTGCAAGGGTAAAGAAGGTACGGAGTAGGCTTAGCACACCCAATCTCTTGGAAGCAGATTTTACAAGAGATGTAATATGATCTTTCCAAGATAAGTCACAAGTGAATGAAACCCCAGGCATGTTCAAGGATGATGCAGGATTAAGCTGGATTTTATTAAACAACAGTGGGATACTCCTGTGGAAGATTTTGCCAGGTTGATAGGTGTAAGAACTGATCTATTAAAAATAAGATTATTTTTACTCCAGTCAGAGATACGAGCCAAGTCAGACATTGGCGTGCCATAGTCTCATCCCTTGTTTGTTCAAGTAACTGCTGAGATGGATGTTGCAGGAAGCGAATGGAGAGGTGAAGGGTGGAGTCATCAACGTACGAGTGGATAGGGTTAGATGTACAGCTTAGAAGGTCATTGATGAATAAAAGGAAGATAACTGGTGATAGGACAGAACCCTGACGAACACCACTGTTGATAGATCTAGGAGAAGTACAACAGCAGCTATCGAACGACCAGAAAGAAAGCTAGAGATGAAGGCACAGATAAACAGATAGAAGCCGTAAGAGGGCAGTTTGGAAATCAGAGATTTATGCCAGACTCGATCGAAAGAATTTGAGATGTCAAGTGTAACGGCAAAGCTTTCGCAGTGTCCCGAAAGGAGGATGACCAGGAGTCTGAAACGTACGTGAGAAGACTGCCAGTGGAGCATCCCTGATGGAACCCTTACTAACGATCAGAAAGAAGGTTGTGATAGGAAAGATGCTTTAAAAAAATTTTATTAAGAATTGACTCAAAAACTTTTGAGACATAGGATGTTAAATCAACTGGACGATAGTTAGAGGGCTGGGAATGGTCATCCTTCTATGGGACTGGCTGAATGAGATCAAACTTCCAGCAAGAAGGAAAGGTACAAGTTGATAGACAAAGGTGAAAGAGTTTACCTAGGCAGGGTGTAAGCACAGAAGCACAGTTCTTGAGGACAACAGAAGGGACTCCATCAGGCCCATATGCCTTGTTAGTACTGAGGCCAGTGATGGCTGAAAATACGTCAGCTGAAGACAATTTAATGTCAGCCATGAGGAAATCAGAGGGGGGAAGTGATGGAGGAACAGCACCAGAATCGTCTAAGGTGGAATTGGAGGAGAAAGTCTGAGCAAAGAGAGTTGCTTTATCAGTAGAAGAAATAGCTACAGAGCCAGCAGAGTAGAAAAGAGGAGGGAAGGATGATGAGATAAAGTTGTTAGAAAGGTTTTTGGCAATGTGCCAGAAGAAGCGGGAAGAATTCGAGTTGGAGAGTTGAGAGCAGTTAGTACGGAAGAAATTTTTTTTTTTAGGAGAGCAAAGACTTAGCACGATTCTGGGGAGAAACATAAAAAAGATGTGATGAAGGGGTAGGCTGGCTCTGGTACCTTTTATAGGCCCTCTGCTTGTTGCAGACAGCATTAGAACAAGCGTGATTAAACCAAAGCTTTCTTGCATAAGTCAGAGGATAGAGAAAGAAATGTATGTTTCCATGCCCGAGAGAATAACCTCCGTAATGTTCAAAGCACACTCAGATGACTCCCGGCCGTGGAAGCAAAAATCATTCTAGGGAAAATCAAAGTACTGCCTGAGGGCCTCCCAATCTGCAGCTGCAAAGTGCTCCCTCTGATCCATCACCTGGCAACTGACCTTTGATTGATTTGGTTGGGGAGGGTCCAATTGGCCCTGAGGTGTCAGCTGGACCCCCAGGTGTGGGTGCAGATAGGGCGAGAGGGCCTTCTGTGCCTCGGGCTCATTCTGGTGATGGGCGGGACATGTCTTGGGGTGAGGGTCCTTTCACCCATGGAAACTCTATATCTTCACTGTCCTCTCGGTTGGTAAGGCAGAGCTCCATGTCTAGGAAGAAGGGCTTTCACACCCTTCCCAACGAGGTTGCTGCATAGCCTTGGTGTTTCTCGTTTCATATTATTTAATACTAATAAGTATGGCTCAATCAGTACCAATTTGTCTTCAGTGGAATTGTAGAGTTGCCATGGCAAATTGGGAGGAATTGCAGATATTACTCTCTGCTCTGAGGCCACTTTCTGTCTGTCTCCAGGTGACAGTGGTAGGGGATAGACTGTTTCCTTTTATCATTGGGTATGAAGTCTTCCATGCATCTCCTCCTGGCGGTCGCAGCTCCCTTTATTTCCTTTGCGATACAGTTTCCCCTCCAAGTTCTAGCAGTACAGATGCATGTTGGGTGGCATTATACTATCTGTTGTCTGTACTTTCCACCTTCCGTTCCTGTTACATGTGCTTATCTGGAGACCCTTATCAGTAACTTTCACCTCATTTTCTACTCCTTGGTGACCTTAATGGCCACCATCCTTTGTGGGGTGACTCACTTTCAAATCCCGGGGTGATCTTCTTGCTTCTTTGGTTGGAGATTTAGATTTGGTTGTCCTAAGCGATGGGAGGCCGACCCATTTTCATGTACAGACTGGCACATATTCTGTCACTGACCTCACCAACTCCTCCCTTGACTGTGTCCTTGCTTTTTTGGGGGGAGGCTTGTATGATCTGCATGGTAGTGACCATTATCCTGTGTTGGTCCAGTACCCATATGCCACACTAGTGTCTTGGTAGGGCTGGTTGGTTGCTCTTTGAGGAACTATGTGTATTTGCCTACAGAGTTACTGTTTTTCCAAATGTCGATGATGCTGAACGTTATTTAACGAAGACTTTTCTCATCAGGGGTTCATTCCATCCCATGGACTTCTGGTGTTTTTTACCGGAGACCTGTACCATGGTGGAATGATGATTGCTCTATAGCAAAAGGAGCTTACAAAGCAGTTGCCTGTTGGTATTTTGCCACTCGTATTGTTGTTTTTCTTAAAATCCAGTTTTGCAAAGCACGTGCTCACTATAGATGGGTTTTGAAGAATGCTCATCATAACTCGTAAGGGTTGTATATTTCTACAGTTACATCCTTTACCGCAATACCTATGGTGTGGAAAAGATGCGCAAGATTTCTGATAGGTTTCCCCCCCCCCCCCCTCCCTACTGGTGTTCTGACTTCACGCACCAGATGCAGTAGTCTTTGCTCTTGCGGATCAGTTTTGTGCTGTCTCAAAAAAGGATTCTTCTAAGCCATGTGCTAGCTTTCATAGGAATCAGGAGAGGCTGGGTCTTGACTTTCACTCCTGTGGCAGAGGGCCTTATAATTTAAACTTCAGCCTCCATGAGCTGCGTGCTGCCCTCTTGGAGTGTAGTGACACTACTCCTGGGTCTCACGACATTCCGTACACTCTGCTCCGTCATCTACTGACTGACTCTTTCCAGTTTTTATTGGATCTCTGTAACAGGGTTAGAGTGGGAGTTCTGTTCCTAAGAGTTGGAAGCTGGGTATTGTCCTCCCCATTCCCAAGCCTGGTAAGGACCATTCACATGTCCCTAACTATCACCCTATTTGTTTAACATCATGTGTGTGCAAGCTGTTTCAAAAGATGGTCAATGTCAGGCTTGTGTGGTTTCTGGAGAAAAGTTGCTTTCTTTCTCCTTCGCGGAGTGGCTTCTGTAAATTATGGTGTACTTCAGACAACCTTATCAGGCTTGAGGCGTCGATCTGTGAAGCTTTTGCCTCTAAGCAACATCTTGTGGCTGTGTTCTTTGACCTTGAGAATGCTTATGACACAGCCTGGCACCATGGTATCCTCCAACATCATGCCTTTGGCTTACGTGGTCGCCTGCCTGTGTTGCTTGGAGACTTCTTGACTGATCGTGTGTTTCAAGTCCGTGTGGGTTCTACTGTCTCTCTGTGCCACTGTGCCAGGAGGAAGGTGTCCCCACAAGGGAGTGTCGTAAGTGTTTCCCTGTTTGCAGTGGCCATCAATGGTATTCTCGACACTGTGCCTGCTGGGGTATCCTCATCCCTTTACGTGGATGACTTAGCTATATTGTTTTCTGGCTCCCACATGTCTGCTATTGAGCGGTGCATGCAACTCGCCTTGGACAAGATTTCTGCCTGGGCCAGTTCTAAGGTTTTCGGTTTTCCCCTTCTAAGACTGTGACTATGCACATTTGTAGGATGAAAGGGGTCAACCTGGACCCTTATCTCCAGCTTTGTGGCTGGAAAACTCCTTTGTGTGGCAGAGACGAAATTCTTGGGCCTGACATTTGACTGCCGTTTGACTTGGGTTTCACACTTGGCAAATCTTAAAGCATCATGTATGAAGGCTCTCAGTCTACTGAGGATTCTGTCCCATACCTCTTGGGGTGCTGATCAGAGGACACTCTTGCATTTGTTTCAGGTTTTTGTAACCTCCAACCTGTCATATGGTTGCGAGGTCTACTCCTCTGCCATCGAGTCCAGACTAAAAACTCTAGATGCTATCTATCATGCTGGTCTTCACCTTGCAACTAGGGCTTTTCAGTCATCTCCAATTCCCAGCGTGTTGGTGGAAGCTGGTGTGCCTCCCTTAGATCTACTGCATCAGTCTGCTGCAGCACGGTGCTAGCTCTGGATTCGTCGCCCTCAAGACTCACTTGTCTGTGAGTGTGTGATTCAACGATCTTTTTTTTTATTATTATAGTAGGCACTCTCACATGCCTCGACAGTTTGGCTATAGGGTTCGGGATATCATGGAGGAGTTTGGTTTGTCAGCAGTACCTGTCAGTCTAGTTCGGATTCCCAGGGTTGCACCATAGATCTTGCCCAAGGTAACTTTCTGCAGGTTTTTTGGAGACTAAGGATTCTGTCACTCCTCAGGCTCTTTTACAGTTATTTTTAGAACATTCTTACAGTCATGGAGGTTCTGTGCCTGTGTATACTGATGGCTCTAAATCTGCATCTGGTGTTGTTTTGGAGTGGTGTTTCCCAATTTTAGCCAAGGAGGTAGCCTTCCTTTGGCTGCCTCAGTGTTTACTGCAGAGTTGCCAGGTATCGTTTTAGCTCTTAAGATGATGGATGTTCATCTTGGCAAATATTTTCCTATTTTTAGCAAAATTTCAAGGGGCGCTTTTAGCTGGACTCTTTTAACTCTTCCCATCCTATGGTTATGGCTATTTTGGAGTGGCCGTTCCACATTCATCGTCGGAGGAAGAGAGTGGATTTCTGCTGGGTTCCCTCACATGTTGGTGTCATAGGTAATGAAAGGGTACATGCACTAGCTAAGGCTGCAGCTTTGCGACCTGTGTGTGCTCCTTGCTCCTTATCATCTACCTGAAACTGATTTACATGCTCCATCATTGTCTGCTGTTCATGCTTATTGGCAGTTGTGGTGCGATAGCATTCCTGTCAACAAGCAAAAGGAAGTCACCAAGTTCGTCTCTCGGAGAGTTTGCCCTACAATGCCTCGTAAGTTAGAGACTGTTCTGACTCGCCTTCGCATTGGACATACCAGGTTCACACATGAGTTCCTCATGTGTGGAGGCGTGCAGCCATTCTCTGATGACTGTTTGGTTCCCTTTACTGTCAGACACTTGCTGGTTGAGTGTCCCAGTTTGGGTGACTTACTCGTACATCTGAGGCTGTTATTGAGGCACCGAGGGGAGGGTGGTGTTTACTAACTCTCTTCGATGCTTGGATGAGAGCCTGGTACCCCTGAAGACGATATGTTTTTATTTCTGAAGGAGGCTGGCCTCCTTCACCTTTCATCATTGCATTGTTTTTCCTTTAACATCCAATTTTTAATATGGAGTTTTTGCTTTTTAATGTTTTTATGTTTCTGCTGCCTATTTTTTGCTTATACGGCGTCATATGACCTTGTTGCTGTGCCGTGTGTTCTATCAATCAGCCAATCAATCATTCAGTCCACTATGGGTTCTATTATCCAGTGGAACTGTCGGGGTTTACGTGCTAGCTATGAGGAACTATGTCATCTTGATTCTCCTCTATGCATGTTCATCGAGGAGACCATGTTTGGTGATGCATTGGAAGATGAGTTGGACATTTTAAACTCAAATAAAATGACTTATTTCCATAGTCAAACTGGAATTGTTACTGCCACTGATTTGTGCTTGTGCTCAGCTGATGCTGTTTTAGATTTTACTTGGGATGTGTTGCCAGACCTGTATGACAGTGACCATTTCCTATTACTCTCAACTGCTCGTGGAGGTGGACCTCAGCCTCGTCTTCCTCACTGGCTTCTGGATAAGGCTGACTGGCCACTTTTCAGGGAATTAAGTTCCATTGCCCATTGTGTCAGTGAGTTTGGCTGCCTTACTGAGGCGGTGTCTTATTTCACAGATGCGCTGCACTTAGCAGCCCTATTATCCATTCCAAGAATGAGGGGTCAGTTTCCCAAACGTCTGGTTCCTTGGTGGAACTCTGAGCGCAGTTCCGTAGTAAGAGCCAAATGAGTCGCCTTCTCTCGACTTCGTCATTGTGGGAACTCTCAGTATTTGGTGGCGTGTCAGAGGGTGCGAGCTCATATGAGGCAGTTTTAAAGGAGGCTAGGTTTTCATCCTGGAAGGGTTATGTTTCCTTCATCATTTTGGGGGACTTCCCTCACTCAGGTGTGGAACCGTGTAAGAACAATTTCAGGAAAATTTACTATTCACTCCCCTTCTGTTTTATCTGCAGCAGGTAGAACTGTGGCTGATACTTTCATTGTTGCAGAGTTGCTTGTTGATCATTCTTCCCGTGTCACAGAAGGATACAGATTCGACTTCTGCTTGCCACCGTTGGTGCCTAGATTCTCAGTCTCAATTTTGCCTCTTCTGGAGGAAAATCGAATAGCGTCCCTTTTTGCATTTCTGAACTCCAGGCGGCTTTGTCACAGTGCCATGATTATTCTCCTGGCTGTGATGATGTTCCTTATGTCTTTCTATGTCACCTGTCTGATGAGTCCCATTCATTTTTGCTGTCATTATTTAATAAGATCTGGTGTTCTCGTTAATTTCCGGCTTGTCGGGGTGTTGCTGTAGTTATCCCCATCCCCAAGCCAGGTAAAGACCATCTACAGCCGACAAATTATCGAGCCTTCTCTGACATATTGTATATATAAGGTTCTGGAGAAGATGGTCATTGTTAGGCTTGCGTGGTTTTTGAAGGAAGGTGACTTCTTATCCTCTGTCCAGTATGGTTTTCGTAAAATGCAGTCTGATGCTCTATTGTCCTCGGAATCTTGTGTGTGTGAGGCTTTCTCCGCTAAACAACATCAGATCACGGTCTTCTTCGATCTGGAGAAAGCATAGAACACTGCCTGGGGTCATGGCAATTTACTTTCTCTCCGTGAGTTTGGTCTTCGTGGGCGCTTGCCTGTTTTTATTCAACGTTTTTTATCTAAGCATTTTTTCAGGGTTCAAGTGGGAGGAATGCTTTCTAATGATCATGCACCTGAAGATGGGGTACCACAGGTGACCATCCTTATTATTTCTCTTTTTGCTGTGGCCATCAACAGTGTAATCAGAGTACTTCCTGATGGTGTACGAAGCTCACTATATGTAGATGACCTCTCAATTTCCTTCACTGCATGTGTAATGTCTCTGATAGACAGGAAGTTGAAGCTGGCTATCAACAGAATTTTTTAGGTGAGCTGAGTCTCGTGACATTTGTTTTTCTTTAAGAAAGATATTGGCTATGCATTTTTGTCATCTTAGGGGGGTTCATCCAGACCCTGACTTGTAATTTTTATGGTTGCAGAATATCCTGTGTGGAAGAGACGCGGTTTCTGGGTCTTCTATTTGACAGAGGACTAACTTGGGTTCTTCATATTCATTCTCTTAAAGTGGCTTGTATTACAGCTTTGAGTGTTTTGAGAGTTTTGGCTCTTACCTCTTGGGGTGCTGACTGTCAGACCCTCCTCCTCTTTCACAGGTCTCATCTTTCCAAGACTTGAATATGGGTATGAGGTGTACCCCTCTGCGACAGATGCCCGTCTCCGGTTGTTATATTCTGTGCCTCATGCTGGTGTACTTCTGGCAAGTGGGGCATTCAGGTCATCCCCAATTTCAAGTTTTTCTTGTTTTATGTGCCACTCTAGACACAGGCTTCACAGCCCCCTCTCAAAGCACAGTAGTCCTCCTACATATCATACACCTCTACATGTCACCACACTTTGGCGCTAAATGCACCGTCATTTTGAATACATGCTAGGGCTGTCTTATACAAGATTGGCGTATTGGTATTAGTGGGGATATTTTTACATGTCAGTGAGTCTTCTGGTAGATCAGTAAAGTCTGATTTTATGAAATTCAAATCCTTAAACTGTTCCCTGCCCCAACGGGGATTTCAACCTGAGTTTGGTAGGACTGTAGGCCACCTCTCTACTGACTGAGCCACCGCTGGTGTCCTCACTTTGGACTTACATCACAAGTCTTTGGTGATGAGGTGTATCATCTTCACCACATTCTGGACTCAAAGTCTTGTGCCATAGTCTCCCAGGATTCCTGATCTGTTTATAACACCCATCTTAGTTTCCCAAAGCCCTTTGGTTACAGGGTCTTGTCTAATATGTTAGCCTTCTCTGTTCCGAAACTGGCAGTTTGTCCACATCGGGTCATGAGGGTAGGTTTTTTGCTACTCCCTCGTGTGACATTTTGTAGGTCTGTTGTTGGTAAAAATGGCTCACTTCCCTCTCAGGTGTCCCTCTCTCTTTTTAGAATGTGCCTCAACTCATGAGGGTTCTGTCCCTGTCTGTACTGATGGATCTAAGGCGATACTGGAGTAAGTTTTGGTGCTGTCTTCCCTTCCTCCAGTCGGAGAGGTAGCCTCCCTGGTATTGCTGCGATTTTATATGCACTCCAAATCATTTTTACTCTCCCCCAATCTGCTTTTGTGATTTTTAGTGATTCCCATAGTGCTTTATTTGCACTGGAGTCTTTGAATGCATCCCATCGACTGTTTTTTTTTTTATTTTAGAGTTGGTTTTTCTTCTTGGCCATCGTGGCTGTCATGTGGACTTCTGTTGGGTTCCCAAGCATGTTGGTGTGGTGGGCAATGAGTGAGCCGATACATTAGCTTAAGCTGTGTCTTCTCGACGACCCCCAACCAAGTACCCGCCTCCCGCTTCCGACATGACACCTTCCCCGCAGTAAGCGATTCGTACATGTTGGCAGAGACAGTGGGCTGGTGTGGCTCATAATATGTTAAAAAAAAGTTTCAGGGAGTAGTTGTGCCAAGGGTTCTCCCCTCCATTGTAGGTGGCTCTTTCCAGGCTTCGTATTGGGCACTCCTGGCTTATGCATGGATTCCTGATGAGTGGTGGGACTCGACCATATTGTGATGATTGTCTTGTTCCCCTTACTATCCATCATTTGCTGGTCGAGTGTCCCAGTCTGGGGGACCTACATCAGAGATTCTTCCATAGGCATAAGGGGGCAGATCGTGTCTACTGTCTGTCCTCGATGCTTGGAGGAGCTTACAGCTATTATACTGATGTTTTTAGTTTTGGGGGAAGGTAAGCCTCCTTCCATTTTTTGTAAGCAATTACTATCTTACAAACTATTCTTTCGTCCTTTTCAGTATTATCTTTTTACTAATGAGTATTATATAATTTTATTTTGAGTGCATTTTTTTTTCAGCATATGTCAGGGGGAAAATGAAATATGTATAACAATGTATACAATGTATAGCTATGTGTGCTAGGAATAACTATCGAGTCGATTATTACGAGAGAATCGACTCATGAAATCAAGTGGCGATTTCACTTTTATGCTGGCTTACTTCGCCAATTCTCTAGAGTCGAGAATTTATAGACTTTCTCAACAATACACAGCAGAGACTAAACGCTCAAGTAGGCTGTATTACTGTACTGTTGGCCTCTGAGAAAGTTAGTTTCTCCCCTTAACATTAAAAAAAAAGTAATAATAATAATAAACAGGATCTTGGCTGGGCCAAACTCCTAGCTAGCACAACGGAATTAAGAATTAATACCAAAAGCTGGCCTAAGTACCAGTCGTGATTAATATAAGGAGTTGTGCTGACGTGGAGTAGCAAAAGTGTACTAAATATGTGGGGAAATCAAACACGACTGTTACATTTAACAAAGCTCAGGGAAACGAACTGTAAATTTATTGAATACAAGAATATAAATTTACGTTACATGAATCAATTCAAATCAAAGAAAGGGAAATGCACTCTCTCAAGCACTCAGACAAATAGCTAAATAATCAAAAACTTAAGCCTAGGAAAAACAAAAGAATATACTAATAGGTAAGGATGAGACCGTCGCTAATACAGTCGATCACCATGCTGGTGGGAGCTTCGGGAATTCATGCCAATACAGCTGAGACCTGAAATCGCTAAGAAAAGAGACCCGCTTGAGCTTACGCACGGCACACAACACTCCGAGACTATCGCTTGACGACTGACTGTGTTTTTGAGTGTCCAACGTAAGGGACATGTGAAAGGGGTGTGGGCAAATAACGGCCAGTGAGGCAAGTTCAAAGAAATGACAATTCAGAAATTATCGCTCAGAGGAATGCACTGTCTGTACCTAAAGACAATCACTCGCGAAAGAATGACGAAAGTTTTGACAACTTGATGCGAATATAAGTATGCAAGTGGACGGTTGAGAGAATTAGTGAAATCTCGTGCATTTCAGAATTATTCGTCGCTCCCGCAAAATCAATCGATGTCACGATTTACAATACATAATTTCACGATGTGGAACATTCGTGACATTATGCCCCTGGAAAATCAAATTTTTCTTTGGAAAAATTTAACAATATATA
>JAGKTI010017126.1:1556-18782 GCA_018397915.1 Birgus latro | reverse complement strand
TTCTCTATGTTCAACAAATCATTAAAGTGTTCTCTCCATCTGCTCACCTTCTCTCTCTTCTCCACAAGTAATCTACCATTTTTATCTTTCACTCCCCAAATAACTTCTTTGGCACCCTGTCTAACTCTCTTTACCTCTTTCCTGAACATTTTCTTACATTCCCTCCACTTTACACTCATATCATCCACTCTCTTCTTACTCTCTCTTACTAATCTTTTCACCTTTCTCTTCCTCTCTACATATAACTCTCTCTTCCGTCTCTCAACTTCTTCCACGCCCCTGTTTCTCATCCACTCACTCTATGCTTTCTTCTTTTGTGCCACAGCCTCTCTCACCTCTTCATTCCACCATGCTGTTGCTTCCACCCCCTTTCGTCTTCTCTTCACCCCACACACCACCTCACATGCTGCACAGATTTTTTCTGTGAATATCTTGGACACACCTTCAACGTCCCCTGTCTGCTTCGATCCATATTTACCCAGTCGTTCCTCCACTTCCCTCTTAAATTTTGCCTTTTTTTTCCATCCTCTTGTAACCTTTACACCCTCCTTGCTGGAACTACTTCCTCCTGTCCTTCTCTTCTATTTCTTCATTTCATTTTGACTTTGATTCTCACCTCCACCAAGTGGTGGTCGGAAAGTCCACGTCTCCATCCTCTATATACTCTTACATCCACTACACACCTTGTCATCCTTTCATCCACACACACATAATCAATCATTGCCTTCCATTCATTCAGTTCACCACCCTCCCTTCTCATTACTCGCCACATATACCTATGGATCATTTTGTGCCTGAAGAGGGTATTGGCTATCACAAACCCTCTTCCGGCACAAATGTCCACTAAAGCATTGCCATTGTCATCCATTTCTACAGGCACACCCCACTCACCAACCACTCCATCCACCTTCACGTTCCCTACTTTTCCATTCATATCTCCAATCAAAAACACTCTCTCTTTCCTTTCAAACTTTTCCATGAACGCTTCCACATTTGTCCAGAACTCTTCTATCACTCTGCCTGTACGATCTTGTGTTGGCGCATACACGCACACAAACGCCCACGTATGTAGTCCAACTTTCAATCATACCCACACAATCCTTGAGCCCACTGATCCATACTCTCTTACATTCTCCCTCGATCTGTTGCTCACAACAATACACACTCAATCTTTTTTCCTCTCATTCTCACCTACTCCCAAGCATATACCCCATCCATACTCCCATTCTCTCACACTCACCTCGTCATTTAGTTTCAGTTAACCCTCATACATCCACTTTCGCACCCTCAAGCACCTGGACAGTCTCTCTTTCTTTCACTTCATCATTTGCACCCCTTACATTCCATGTAGCTATCCGAACCATGTCCTTTGTTCGGTCCTTAGTCGTCACCTTTTGGTCAGTCCAGGTCCAAGGCTTCTTGTTCGTATTTATAGTTACTTTTCCGGGGAGGGGCACTAACCCTCCGCCAACCCACTTGTTTTCACGTAAGGAACACGTGTTGGTTGGTTATAAAGTTACCACCTAGCGTTGTAAATGTTTTCCTGGTTTACAGGAAATTATTTCGCTTGCCACTCAATGTAGAGCTACCCTAAAAAAAACAGAGTACCACAGCACTGAGTGGGTGGATGATGGGTGTCCCCACCTTCCCCTTTTTTTTTATTTTTTAGATGGGTAAGTGCAGGGGTTAAATATACTCTTCATTAACTTATCTAATAGGCGTTTGTGCAGAACTGAATACGATAACCTTGTAGCAGTAGAAATAAGATTAAAGGGGTTAATAAAATAAGTTATCTCGGTTCTCTAAACCTGAATTCAAAACCCAAGCCAGTCTTCTTTTCTTATCTCTTCCCTTATATCGCTCTACGCAAAAATAAAGTTTTGGCGAAATATACTGTATAATTGATCAGAATGTGGTAAAAAGCCTAAAAGATAAGATAAAATATAAGAAAAGGAAAATACCAGCAAGAAACAAGAGAATGTGATTCGGTTTAACAAAATTTCCTTTAAACAGGATTCATCATCATCACCATTCATCATCATCATCTTTATCATCATCATCATCATCACTCCAAACTCCTTTGACATCAAAACGAATGAATGAGTACATAAATATATAAGTGAAATAATTAACTAGTAATATGAGAAATCTAAAAATTAAAATTCTGTTTTAGTGTTAGCAAGTCTGTAATGTCAAAGGCCAGCCAACCTTCGTCTTCTGCCTCATCCCGCCAATATATCGAAAAGTTTTGACGGATCGCAACCAGAACTTAGCAAGTTAGTGTCCATTGTGTCAAGAGGAAGCTGTGTAAGTCTGTACATTACAGGATACACAAGAAAAGGAGGTGAATAGAAGGAAGTGATGAAGAGAGAGAGGGAGGAGTCTGGGGAAATGGTGAACATGTGGAGGAGTGGATGGGGCAAGTGAAGGAAGAGGGAGGATAAAGGGGGGGGGGTCCAGGGTAGCATGACGCTTAGGGAGGGGTAGGGGGGCATGCGAAAGGGGCAAAGGAGAGCAGGGGTCATTGGTTATAAGATGTTAGGTGTTTGGAAAATCTTAAGCTCCTCAGCAAGGTGACGTCGTTGTACATTATTCTCTTGCTTTTACCAGGTGATTTTATGAGTTTGGAACTGCCGTCTTCAGATGCTTTACTTATAACGTTCTTGATTAGACTATATTCATTTTAACAGAGCCCCCTCAGATGATTAAATATTTTGACATCGTCTATAATAGTGATTTATTTTTTCTGCTACTGTCAGTCAGTCGCATTAACCATAAGAGAGTTGCTTTCAGATGATTAGAAGCTCAACCCGGCACGATTGTTTGTGTGTGTGTGTGTGTGTGTGTGTGTGCGTGCGCGCGTGCAAAAAAAAATTCCCAGCAGAGTTTATTCTTAATTATTCAAATTTGGTGGAGTGGTCGATGGACAGCCAAGATGTTTACGTTTTGTATTTGATAGCAATAGATCAGAGATGAAATTCACAGTGTTAGGTCAAAGTTGATGCATCATCGATGTTGGTACCAGGGGAGGGACAGAGGTAGACGCGGGGCAGCATGAGGGACGAGGAAAGGAGGAATGAAAGAGTGAAAGAAGGAGACAAGGAAATCAAGACAAAAGGAAGAAGAGGAAGGAAGGATAGGAAAAGGATGGGAAAACAGAGGAGAGAGAGAGAGAAGGGTAAGCAAGAGTTTCGTCTACCTTGCCTTACATAAAGTGGGATCAGGAAGACAGGTGATCTACTCCTTGATTGCAAGTGAGCCGGCGAGAAAAGTATGTGGCCCACCTCTCTGGGCCAGGATATTGAAGGGATTTTTCTTGCTGGCCGGCTGGGACTTGGGCTGGGATTGGGGTTGATGTTAATGGTAGTGAGGAAGTTATTGTGGAGTTTGCGGAGGCGAAGGGGTTGGGTGGGCGTGATGATGGTGGTGATAGTTGCAGTGGTAGTGATGCTGGTGGTTCTAGTGGCAGCATAATAGCCTGATTTTAATTGTGTGTGTATGTGGGTGAGTGCTGAGAGAGGGGTGGTTGCTGCGGCAGGTGCGTTTGTGTATATAGGGAATAACATCTTTAGGACTGGCGTGAAAAATAGTGGAGACACCGTAAAGTAATTTTTAATGAAGCGTTTGTTATGTTCCTGTATTGGTTTCTACAAGTTTGTGTGTGTGTGTGTGTGTGTGTGTGTGTATGTGTGTGTGTGTGTGTGTGTGTGTGTGTGTGTGTGTGTGTGTGTGTTTTGAAAGCCTGTGGAGTAAGTGATCTTTTCAGGAAAAACTGGAATGAAGGAGAGTCAAAAGCAAGATTCTTTACTCTCGAGGTGACTGGAGACATTATGTTTAATTCACTCGTAGATATGTGTTTTGGTGAATACATATTGAAGATTGCAATTTTCAGAACTGTCCATTTGCAGACTTGAAAATTGAGAGAAATGTCCGTATATGTGTGGGCTGTTTAAGGGGATTTTATTATGATATGGCAAAGGAAGCAGTGTGTGTGTGTGTGTGTGTGTGTGTGTGTGTGTGTGTGCGTGTGTGTGTTCTTTTTTAAATTCTATTTTGACGTTGTTGTGGTAGATGCGAGACTTTAATAGTGGATAATTTATTATTATGGTGATAATGAAACTCGTGATGAGAGTTCAGGTGAGATGATGAACTGTGGTGTGGTGTAGTGTAGTGTGGTGAGGTTGTAGTGTGGTGAGGTTGTAGTGTGGTGAGGTTGTAGTGTGGTGAGGTTGTAGTATGGTGAGGTTGTAGTATGGTGAGGTTGTAGTGTGGTGAGGTTGTAGTGTTCTGAGGTTATAGTGTGGTGAGGTGTGGTGTGGTGCAATGAAGTGAGGTAAAGTCTGCTGTGGTAAGGTGTGTTGTGCTGCGGTGAGGAGGCATTATGGGCTGTAAAGTGGTTTGATTTGCGTGGATGTTTTGGTGTGGCGAAATATTGTATTGTGGTGTTGTATGGTGTGGTAAGCGGTGTGATGTAGTGTGGTGAAATACGGAATGACAGTAAAAAGTGTGGTTTGGTTATGATAAACAGTGATAAACAGTGACAGATATATGGGTAAACGGCATTTAGTCTGGAATGACGTGTTTGTTTATATGTTGATGATTAATTGTTTGTTTGGATGAGGAGTGAGATTTGGTGTTATCTGGTATGGTGTAGTGGGATTGTGTGGTGTAATGTGCTTGCAGTAGGTGGTGGCTGAGACTTTTAATGACTGCTGCGAGTATATGGTGATGAGGATTTCTGCATATCCTTGTTGGTGGTGATTGTTTGGAGGTGCGTGGGGGTAAGTTGTGTGGTATGGTTGTTTGGTGTGATGTGGTTACTCGTACATTGGGAAGTGAATGAGATTTATACTTAAATTACTTAAGTCGGAAATGGTAAGACGTGTTTAATCTCCTTGCTGACGATTATTTGTTGAAGTAGCGTCGTGTTACGTTGTGTGATGTGAGGTTGTATAGTGTTGTGACTGTGTAGTATTGTGTGCTCGTAACTGCAGTGAGCCGTACCATTATTGTAGATATGTCATGTGTTAATTCCACAGCGATCATGAGAATATTTTTTAATTCTGAACTGTGGATTATTGGCTTTCAGTTCTGCAGCGTGAGATAAACATGCACGAGTGAGCTTCACCTTAACTTTTATATTGAGATGGATAAACTTAAGTGTATTCTTGTCATCAACGTTGTCTTTATATTTAGCAGGAAGTCCCATGCAGGAAGTCCCACTCGTGGAAGCGCCGGCAACTTAGTGACTATTGCGGAATGTTTATAAAAATATGATGCAATCTGTTTGGGGATAATAGAGATTTAAGTAAGGAAGGAAGGTAAAATATTCGACCACTAACAAATTTTAAATATTTATGCAGGAGCCATCGCTTACCGACCCACTTGTGGAATTTACAATAAATAGCAAATGCCCAGGAATATTTTTCCTTCAGGACGATCATGTAATTTATTTTTGTTCTTGTTTCTCCCAGACGAATTGAAGGGGTTAGATATCACCGTCTTTAACTTGTTTTGAACTTGGGATTCTTGTAAGCTATAGAAGATAATCTAACAACAGGAAGAAAATGAAAAGTACAGTGTATCCTCCTACTGAAGAGATTTAATACTTATGCAAGAATCCTCTCGGAGTTTCCAGCAAGTAACCGAAAGCCTGGGATTATTTACGCTTTGACTCCTGCGTTTTCGGGAATATGAAAAAATAAATTGTATGATGGAAGGAATAAATTACTTAGACAAATATATATCCAACTGCAGGACAGGTTCGGCGGTGGGTGTAAACATTTCCGATCCACAGTGAATGTACTTTTTTTATTATCGTCATCATGATCGTCGTCATCATCATCATCTTCATCATCATCTATTTTTCCTATCTCAGGGATGGGTGGAGATTTTTTTTTTTTAGCCTTTGCTAGAGTTTTCCCCATCTGAAAAACAAAAAATTGTCCTGCGCTGCTTGTAGTGGCATTGGTTGTAGGTGCGGTTGTGGTAGTAATGTGATTATGTTGTTGATGGCGGTTGTGGTGATTGGCTGTAGGTGTGGTTGTGGTAGTGGTCTGATGTGATGGTGGTGGTGACGATGTGATGTAGTGGTAGTTGTGGAGATTGTGAGTGTGGTTGTGGTGGTGGTGTTGTAGTTGTGACTTGTTTTGGAAGTGGTTGTGGTAGTGATAGGATCATGTGATGGTGGTGGTGATGGTGGTGATGATTGGATATGGACGAGGTTGTGGTAGTGGCCTGATTAAGTGGTGGTGGTGGTGGTGGTAGGTGGTGGTGGTGGTGATGGTGGTGGTTGTGATCAGATGTGGTAGTGATGGTGACTGCGGTAGTGGTACTGGTAGTGGTTATTGTCATGGCTGTATAGTTGTAGAAGTAACTGTTTGGGAAAGTGGTAAGGATATTTGCGTTGTGAGTTCATATATATTTGTTAGAGGCATAATTGGTTATACTCAAGGAACTGGTGGAGCAGGTTGTGGCGATGTTAGTTGTAGATGTAACTATTGTGTTGGCGCTATAGTTCATTTAATTGAACTTGGTGGAGATTTTAATATATTTTTTTTTTAAGGCAAGGAAGAAAGGAACCAAAGGCTAGGAGGCAGCAAACCGTTCCTTCCAAGGAAAACACACACACACACACACACACACACACACATACACACACAAAAGAGAGCCAAATTCAAGATCTGTTCATTTCGAGATGCCTGGGCACGCTGCGTTTGAAAGACTGGAGATCATAGGCAGTAGGAAATACAGACAGAGGGAGACAGTTCCAAAGTCGACCTGATGCATAAATGAAGGACTGGGAGTAACGGTTAACTCTTGCATTAGAGAGTTGGACAGAAAAGGGCTAAGAGTTTGTTGCTAGGGTTTCATTATCTTGTGAATTATCTTGGGAAGAACATATTACCTCTCTCATAAAATCTGCTTCCAAGAGATTAGGTGTGGTAAGCTGACTCTGTGCCTTCTTTACTCATGCACAGTTGTTGGCTTTATACAAGGGTTTTATTCGCCCCTGTGTAGAGTACAACTCTCATGTGTGAGGAGGCTCCCCATATACAGCTCTTCTCAACAAGATGGAGGCAAAGGGTATTCGTCTCCTCAAGTCTCCTCCTCATACTAGCTCCCTTCAACTTCTGTATCTTTGCTGTACTGTTGCATCTTTATCTCTTTTTTATCTCTACTTCAATGGTCACTGCTTATCTTAACTGTCTGCTTGCATCGCTCCTCTAGTACAGTAGGCGCTTAGCACCCATCTAGCAACAAACTCTCATCCCTTTTCTGTTCAACTCTCTAATGTAAGAGGTAACCGTTACTCCCAGTCCTTCATGTACACAACAGGTCAACTCAGGTGCTGCCTCCCTCTGTCTGTATTTCCTACTGCCTATGATCTGCAGTCTTTCAAATGCACTGTGTCCAGGCATCACGAAATGAACAGTTCTTGAATTTGGCTCTCTTATCTTGTTTTATTTTTTTCTTGGAGGGAACTATTTGCAAGCTCCTTGCCTTTAGTTCCTTCATCTTGCATGAAAGAAAAAAAAACACACACACAGAAAATGAGGTTGAAGTGGAAACATTCCTTATGATTACTCTGTATCTGTTTTAACAGTAGAAAACACCACCAGAAGCCTACTGTCACCCATACAAGCAAACAGTTCGGTCCTCAGTAACTACACTATCCACAATAGGGATATCCTTTCAGCCATAAATAGTATAAACATAAACAAAACCCCTGGCCCTGATAAAATATCACCGAGAATTCTCCAAGAAGCGAAGTTTGAGTTATTGCTGCCACGCTCTGTCTTATTCAATAAATCGTTAACCCGCCGAGTCTCATCGACGTATGGGTACGTCGCGATGTTTTGTCACAGCTACATCCATTGACGTATGGGTACGTCACGCAATTGCAAGGGTCATAATTTGCACAATTTTCAAGTTTCATGGGTGATTTTTGGTAGGCATATGTGGGAGACCTTCCTCTACCTGCTGTCAAGGGGGGATACTGCTTGGCCCCACCTAACCCCCCATGCCCTCCTCCCCCCACACTGGGCAATTCACCTGTTAGCAGTAACCTGGCCAGTAAAGGTATGTTGCCCCACGGTCTCTCCAATGACGAAATTCACGGTGAAAGTGGTTCCTGAGGTGGAGAAGCTAGAGCAAGAAACAAACAGAAGTGATGAGGTGGTAATGTCATATAGGAAGGTGCCATATGTGATGTGTTTGGTGACCGATTACACTTGGTTCACAGACTACACATACATCCAAAGCCACTCCAACACAACAATCACACTTACAAGCACTTCTCACCCCACATACAATCTCTGCAAAGCACCACATGTTGGTGGAGTGCAGCCTGATACACCAGAAAGAAAAATCATTTATCCCAATTTCATATTAATGAGAACGAAAGTGACTGTTCTGAGGAAGGGAAGAATATGTGAGAGAGGCAGAAATACAAGAAAGTACTCGTGTGTGTGTGTGTGTGTGTGTGTGTGTGTGTGTGTGTTTGTGTGTGTGTGTGTGTGTTTGCAAGTAAGGCATCTGTATGTATCAGTGGCGGTGTCAGAAAGCATAACACTATTTCGACGTGGAGGGAAGTGAGGTTTGAGTGTGGAGGGGAATGGTGGGGAGGGGAGGAAGGGAGAAGTATGTGGAATAGAAGAGAGGAAGTGGACGTGTGATCGGGGAGGGGAACAGGGACCGAGGGAGCGAGGGAAAGGGGGGGGGATGTGTGGTGGGGGTGGGTGGCGAAGAGAGTGGAGGAGAGTGAGTGTGGGAAAGGATGGCAAGGGGTTGGGGTTATGTTCCAGGGAATGGAAGGGGAGATGGGATATGCAAGAAGGAAGGCAGGTAGAGAAAGGGATGTGTTGTTGGATAGGAAGGGGGATGTGTGGTGGAGAAGGCGGAAGGGGAGGGGAGAGAGGAGGCAGGTGAAGAGGGGAGTGTGGTAAGGGAGGTAGAGGAGAGATGAATACCGGTATGTGACGGTGGAAGGAAGGGGAGGGGGGATGTGTTGCAGGGGAGGAGATGTGTAGTAAGGGAGGACATCTACATAGCAGGATAGGGGAAGGTACGGATGAGAGGCAGGGGAAAGGGGATATATGTGGGAGAGAGGAGAATGGCAGAGGTAAGCAGGAGGGTCAAGGATAAAGGTATGGGGAGGGAGGGGTTATGAGAAGACAAACACTGATAGCAAGCTTGGTTGACAACACCCCCACCCCTACCACCCTATCCTCTACCAAATTCCCCCTCTCCTTCTCTCTCTTCCCTCTCTCTTTCCCCTTGCTTCCACTCTCCTTTACATTCTTCCCTCTCCCCTTTACCTTCTCCTCGCTGTCTCCTTTTCCTCTTTCCTTTCACTGTCTCTTATTTCCTCCCCTTTCCTTCATCTTATGCATCTTTTTGCCTCTCTTCTTTAATTCTTCATTCTTTTCATTATTGCCCTCCTTTCTCCTTTATTTTGCCTTTTATTTTTCCTCTCTTCATTGAACTCCCTTACCCACAAACTCACCCCCTTCTCTCCTTATTTCCTTATTCCTCTCTGCTTCTTTCTATTTCTTTTCCCCTCTTATTTTCCTCTTTCTCCTATCCTCTCCTTTCCTTCCGTCTTCGCTCTTGTCTTTTCCTCTCGTTCTCTTCCTCGCCATTCTCTCTTGCTCTCAACTCCCTTCTTTTTCGCTCCATCTTTCTCCTCCCCTCCTCCTTCCTTCCTTCCTTATATCCTTCCCTCCCTCCTTTCTTTGCTTCCTTCCTTCATTTCTCCCTCTTCCTTGCTAATCATTGCCCTCTCCTTTTTCCCTCCCATCTCTTCCGTATTCCTTTCCTTATCCTCTCCTCCCAAACTGCCCTCTTTCTTTCCTTCCTGCCTCTCTCTCTTTTTCTCTCTTTTCCTCTTCTTTCTTCACTTCCTATCTCTCCCATCCGTCTTTTCCTTACCTCTTCCCCTGCCTTATCCTCCCTCCCATCTTCCTTTTTGCGTTCCTCCCTCTGTCTTTCCTCTTCTTTCTTCCTCTCTCGTTTACTCTCCTCTCCATCTCTCCCTTCTGTACGTTTTTGCTTCCTCTCCTGCCTCCCTCTTCCTTCACTTCCTCTCTTTCCCTCCTCTTCTCTCCTCCATCCCTCCCTAATCCCTTCCCTGCCCATCTTCAGGGTGTTCTCCTGCCGTTTCCTCCCCTGTGTTTTCCACAACAGCTTTTCAATACTGCGTTGTGGTCCTTTCGCTTTTTCTAGCCAACGTTCACTGGAGGGATTGGTGGGTGGGGGAGAGGCTTATTGCTTCGATTTCCTTACAAACGACTTACGGAAAAGATAATAATTATAGTTCTTTGATTATCTTTTTTTCAACTGTTCCAATATATGATATTATATGTACATGCTGAAACTATATTAATTGAGAAGATGTAACAGATTTGGCCTGACTTGGACTTCCTCCATCTCTTAAACGAGGGTCGAAGACGGTGCAAAACTGTTGTATATGCACAAAAAATATTGTTTCACTATGAATGTATTATTACTTCGATGTCATGGATTTTTCGAGGTGCCAGCAAGGGACGCCTTCACTCGGTGCCAAAGGTTAAACAAACGTCCATGAACTGCCGTTATCATCTGAAAGAAAAGCGATAGAGTGCAGAAGAGCAACTTAGCCCACTGTTCACCGGGTTCACGTCCAGATGAGTACAGACCCACCACAACCACCACCTCAACAACAACAACAACAGCAGCAGCAGCAATAACAACAACGCCGTTATCGTCGTCGTCTTCGTCGTCGTCATGATCAATATCGATATCATTAATATTATTGTCATTATCATTATTATTATCATCCAACAAGAACATCAATATCATCAACAACAACAGCAGCAACAGCAGCAATTTCATCTCGTTCCCAAAACTCTTTCACTACGATGACGTTTTAGTTCAATTTATTACTGCTGCCTTCAGACGATCTAATTTAGCTTAGTACGACTCGTCAGGTGTTAGAGAGGGATGACTTCATGCTGTGGCACCGATACAACTGGCCTACTCCACTGCCCGATGATGCGGCCATCCCTTAACTCCCTCCCTATCCACCACCGATAAAAGGATGGTGGGCTGCAGAAAGGCAACTACAGCTAACAGTCCATCGGGATCACGTTTCAGATGAACTAGGGACAACAGCAACAAGACCTAGTTTTCTCTGTTGTTGTTGTTGTGGTGGTGGTAGTGGTGTGGTGATAGTGGTGGTGGTGTGGTGGTGGTGGTGGTGGTGGTTGTGGTGGTGATGGTGGTGGTGGTGGTGGTGGTGATGGTCATCGTCGTCCCAGTCTCGCCTGAACGTAAACCGGTGCACTGCAGGCTCAAGTTTCCCTTCTGCATTCCACCATTTTTCTTCTTCGGTGACAGAGAAGGAGTTGATGGACCCTTGTATAACCGGCAGCGGAACCGCATGGTTATATCAGTGCCAATAAGTGAAGGCGTCTACCTACAGCATAAGGGCCTGACATACCGAAGGAATTGCCAATGGTAGGCTCTGTCCTAACTCTCCAACTTTATAGTCTTCAATAATTAATTTTGATAAAACCGTCTGGAGATATGAAGGGATGATACATGGCGGTCCGTAAACAGAGCTCCACTAGAAACTCAACTGGCAGTAGGCTATCTCATGTGTCGTGTATACGGTTCAGTCTGCAGGTGTGGTCATGGTTGTAGTAATGGGAATAGGAAATGAAAAATGATGCAGAACAGACAATAATAAGGAAGACTAAACCGTCCACACAACACACGAAAAATCGCCCAATGGAGTGGAACAGGAGCTAATGTATGGAGCATCATGTACACAAGACTCCCTCGGGCTGATGAAATTAAGCTACCCTTCTTCTTTCCTTCCATGTTGTCCTCTCCCTTCTCACAGTCCATCTTTCACTCCCTTCCTTCTTCCTTACATGTGTTTCTACCATTTTCCTCTGTCTTTTCCGTTTTCTTCTATCTCTACCTCAACTTCTTCAACCCAAGGACCCTCTTTTGTAGCTAATTTAGGGGAGGCGGTAGCTCGATCGGTAGAGAGTTGGCTTGCGGTCCCGTGGGACCCAGGTTCGAATCCTCGCTGGTTAAGGGAACAGTTTAAGGATTTGAATTTCATTAAATCAGGCTTTACTGATCTACCAGAAGACCCGCCGACATGTCGTAAAAATGACCCCGCTAATACCAATACACCAGTCCTGTATGAGACAGCCCTGGCATGTATTCAATATGGACGGTGGGTGTTAAGCGCCGAAGTGGTGACATGTAGATTGTAGGAGGACGACTTGGCCTTGATAGCAGGCTGTGAAGTCTATGCCCAGAGTCGGACACATAAAAAAAAAAAAAAAAAACTCTTGCTATCTCCTAACGATTAACATCAGCAGAGACTATTCGAAGTTTAACGGTTAGATATGGCCTCCACTGATCCCTTCCCTTATAGTTTACTCTCCCAAGCTGAATAAAATCCACTGAGAAGAATAAAATGAAAACAGGAAATATTGCCTCGCCACTACCCTACCTTTTCCTTCACCCATCTCTCTCTCTCTCTCTCTCTCTCTGTGCAAAGCGGAAAGATAAGAGGATGGGGGGGGGAAGGCTTAGGCTTAGTGAAGGAGGAAAGGGATAGGAGAGAACAGAATTAGGTTCGGGGATATTGCGAGGAGAGTTGAAGATGAGAGGGAGAGAGAGAGAGAGAGAGAGAGAGAGAGAGAGAGAGAGAGAGAGAGAGAGAGAGAGAGATGGACAAAGACCAATAGACCTACTTTGCTATTTACTGTTTCTGGAGTATTGCTATATTAATGTTGTCATCGCCTGCTTAGCGAGGCAATAATTTAATCGCCTGCGTCTGTGTGTAAGTCTGTGTGTCTGGCTGTTGCCAAAATATCTCACATCAAGAGGGCAAATTATATCCAAACTTTGTGGCCGCATCCCAGGATATATGGCTTGTTTATAAATAATTTTAGCAAAGCTGCGATGATTTGCATCAGATTGCCAGATGATTTTGCAAGAAAAAAAATCTAACTTCTTTTTTTAGCCTGCCATTATTCACCATTCTCTATCATATCATCAATGGAGACAATGCCTATTTAAAGGGTAACTATTAGAAAGTCTTCAAATGCCTGTAATACGCAATGACCTTCACCAACATGATGCCCCTGACTTCAGGCTTCTGAATGATAGTGCGATGTTTAACCTGATAGGAGTATACAGCGAAATCCTAAGACTTTTTTTTTTTCTCGAGTTTGGCGAAGCTACGATGATATGTCTGATTGCCACAGGTTTATTGATTTATTTATTTTAGTGGTGGTGGCCAATAGGCATTCATGAACTTATTATTTGGCTTTTATTCTGTCTTTTATCAGATTCGATAACAGACATACAAACAGATACATATTCAGTGAGTCAACTGTGCCTTATAAAAGAAAGCATTGCATTGTAGAAAGAGTGAATGGACTGGTTGACGATCGTGTACAAGTTACATAAAGTATCCTAATAAAATGGTCACTAGTAATCATCGGAATATCATTATTTTTTCTATCCGATTTAATATTTATTAAAAAAATAGCCAATCAAAGTTGGAGACAATCGTACCTCACGTGAAACACGCACCCTCATCGTGACGTCACAAACCCTACCAGGGCCACAGCTGGCCGCCACTCACAAAAGTCTGGGAATCATACTTCAGTATCAGTAAGATTTCTGTTATATTCAGCTCTTATTATCATACTAGGTATGTAAGACTTAGTGTGACAGCGTTCTTAAAGATGAAGTATGCTATGTTTGTGCTTTAGTGAAGAGTTTTGTTGGTTTTAGAGAGACTCGTAGTGACGGCGGACCTTGTGACAACCGGGAGATACCTGTAGAACAACTCAGTAGCACAAAGATTAATCTGATAAAGTTGTAATGAAGTGATTAATGAAATGAGACAGGATAAGCAATGCTAGGTCCTAAAATTATGCAGTAATACATAGGTTAGTTGTCAGAAAGACCGAGATATTTCAGTGTTTTTTCCTCCTAGATAGGCTTGCCTGTCGACAACTAGACCTCTGTGGAGTATTTGGTTATCAGATTTCTTGGTCTTATGTACTGGTGATGCTGGAACATCTTTTTAATAACAGCCAGTCTGATCTGGAGAGTAAGGTAATCACATCGCTACCAATGGTTTAAGCCAAAGTTAGGGTTGGTTTTGCTTGACAGGGGACTGTTAGGTTATGTTAAGCTGTACAGTATAAGCTAGGTTATAATAATTTTCATCACCATACAAGTTCATAGACACGTAATTATTAGAAATCCGGTCAAAAACTTGTGTTTAATTGACTATTGAGGATTCAGAGCAAAAAATTGCTGAAGTTAGATGTTTCACCTCTAGCTTGACAACTTGCCTTGACAGACTTCTGTACTGTGTAAATATTGATTTACAGTGCATATACGTGTACTTGTGTTTTAAATCAATATTTATACAAAATAGAAGTCTGTCAATGCAGTTGACAATCTGAAGGGTATCTGCTAACTTTAGCATGTTTTAGCTTTGAAACCTGGCTAATCATCAGAACCACAATCACTCAGCTGGGGGTCACAGTCTTGTTTATTGTCTCCGAGCTCGGCGGCCTGTGATGTCACAAGCACCCAAGCACGCGCTGCCATCAACAACTTTTTGCACAACTTTGAAGGCTTATATCTCCAAATTTTTATTTTGGTTTGTCAAAGTAACTATATAATAGGATAATTCAGCACATTCATCACCCAAGTAAATTGTTTAATTAAAAAAAAAAATCAACCGTCAACCAGTCCATTGCAATGAAAAATTTTCTAGCCAAAGCCTCGCCAATATCCTCCCTCTTATCTTCCCTTTAACCTGCCCTGTCCCGACCGCTTTCTTACCCGACCTACCCCCAGAACCCGTCCCATTTTCAGCTTGTCTTTTTGGGGGGGGGGGCTCAAACATCCGCTTTTGGTGAGAAACATCGATAATTCAATGCGAAAGAGCTCACCTGAAGTGAAAAATATCCTATACAGGTGAGAGACCCCTCACCAGGTTACCAGTTTCTATGATGCTGAGCTCCATATAAGATGCTCCCTATGCGAGGGAAACTTAACCAAAACCACACAGCATCGTAGATATTTATTTATTTGGTACGAATTTATATGAAGTACAAGAGCATATTGCTTTTCACACAATAATATAGGCGATATAAGCGTAGTTCTATCACAAAACACATCAACATATAGCACCTACATTGGTGATTTTACCTCCTCATTACTTCTGTTCATTGCTGGCTCTGGTAGCCACATAATCTTCGTCCTCCACATCAGGAATCACTTTTGCCTTGAATTTCGTTGTTAGAGAGACCACAGTGCTATGTTTCTTTACTGGCCAGGTCACTGCTAACAGGTGAGTTGCAAAAAATGGCGCACCCCATGGGGGGGGGGTTGCATAGGGTCAGGCGATGTCACCACCTGGCTAGGGGTAGAGGAAGGTCTCCCACATATACCTACCAAAAATCACCCGCGAATCTTGAAAAATGTACAAACGACAGGCCTAGCAACTGACTGACGTACGAGGCACGTCGGTGGGTCTCAGCGTTAAAAATAGTTGTAACTCCCTAATGGCTACTTACTCTTCACTTTTCTCTAAATGACCCATATTCCCACTTCCTGAAGGGATCAGGAAGGATCCAGAAGACAAAAAAGAGACATTACGAAAGTGGGAGTCCCATCAACAGCATAGCCAGCGATTCAAACGTCATTTAAGCCCTTGGAACTCCACCTTACAAACCTAACCCTCACAATTTCATTTTTCTCAACACATGTGCATCATATATATCTGCCAAATAATTAAAGGATTACCAAATCCTTGCCATGTCCTCCGTATCCAATTCAACCCTATTTCGATCCCCTTACCTTATCATCAGCTTCCATACCTTGCTTTCTCATATCCTTCCATTGTCTTTTTGACCCATCACCCCCTCGTTCAAATTAACGCACTTGTACCCTTTCCATCACTATTTATATTCATTCTCACCTTTTGATCAAAGGACGCTTTCTTGTATCCAGTTGACAAAAAAATTATTTATTGCACATCTCTCACGAATCACTTCATTTTTCGTCCCATTCATTCTCCGCATTTCACATATATTCCTTAAGAGAATATTACGTAATACCACACGGCTTTATGCTCAGTTCCTATATTTTGATACTACCTTCTACCAGGGTGGTAGGTGGTGGCGACCATTATTCACTCACTTGATGAGGTGCTGCCTGCTTCACCTTAATCACTTTGTTTACTTTGTTTCTGTGTCAGCTGTCCACTCTTCCCACTTCTCCCTTTCCTTTCTGTCACTTTTCACTTCTCTTCTTTCCACTCGGGTGGCTCAACACTGAGTGACTAGTCTAATTGCTTCCTGTAATCCAGGAAACCATTTACAACCTTGGATGATAACAATCAAACCAGATAATGGGACGACCATGGTACCCCTGTTAACTGGGTGACGAGATGCAAATGTGGCGTCCATCTAGGAACCAAACCTCTACACTTTTCCCTGCACTTCGCTGCCGCAAGGTGCTGTCAGTCGCAAGGGAGCTTCGGTTCATTGCACAGGACGGCACTGCAATGGCGACTGCTAGCCTGTAGTTCGTAGGTCTTTTCCACCAGACAGACCTTGGCTGATGAACAACAACTTTCTATCGGCCCCATTAAAATTCCGTCAGGCTTTCCAGTCCTGCAAGATGCTGAGGCTCATAAATTTATTACTATTTTTTTTTTCTTTTCGTGTACGGCAGAATGTCGGAGGGCCTTGGGAGAGAGGGAGAGAACCTTGTCTAGACTATCATTTCTTTTTTTACAGGCCTGTGAATAGGATTAAGGTATTACTTTGGGTGAGGTCGAACATGGTACAGACGGTTTGGTCTGTTTGGTTTATGAATCTCTCTCTCTCTCTCTCTCTCTCTCTCTCTCTCTCTCTTACACACACACACACACACACACACACACTCACACACACACGAAGCCTATTTCCTCACCTCCAGGCTTTAAATAGAAACGCGTAACAAGGACTGCAACCGAGAATAAAATGCTCGAATTACAGAGCTTAGGGACTGTAGATCGTGCGGTTCATTATCCAGATGCAAGCCCATTACCCCTCCCTCCCCCCACCACCCTGCGTTCCAACCCTTCCTCGCTTTCTACCATTTTCTCCTCCTTTCTCCAACTCCAATTTACCCTCCCGCTTC
>JAGKTI010017125.1:0-18782 GCA_018397915.1 Birgus latro | reverse complement strand
CTACAAAAACAGGCATGAACCTGCAACCCTTCCTTCCATTCACACAATCATTCAAACCGCTTCTCCACACGCACACACACACACACACACGTCCTGTACTTCCGTAAAGAAACACACACACTGACCCCTGCACCTGTCCACTTCTACTCTCAGCCTATGCCACCACGTCCTCTTGCACCTGTTCTTTACCTCGAACCTTCACCCTTCCTCTCATAAACAAACATTGACCCTTGCACCTGTTCTTGGTCCTTCCACTTCTGCCAAAACCAGTTCCATTCTCTACTTCCGTCAACAAACACTCACACTGACCCCTGCACCTGTCCACTTCTACTCTCAGCCTATGCCACCACGGCCGAAAACGCTCTTGCACCTGTTCTTTACCTCGAACCTCCACCCTTCCTCCTTCCGTATACAAACATTGACCCTTGCACCTGTCCTCTTCTACTCTCAGCCTATGCCACCACGGCCGAAAACGCTCTTGCACCTGTTCTTGACCTCGAACCTTCACCCTTCTTCCTTCTGTATACAAACATTGACTAATGCACATGTTCTTCGCCCTTCCACTTCCGCTCAAACCAGTTCCTGTCCGTCCTTCCTCTCAGCCCAACTCGTCCTTGCACCTGTTCTCGCCTCCGGTCATCCACCTGTACTTCCGCTTCCGGTCAAAACAATACCCCACTCCCCCTTTCCTTTCTCCCAACCCCCCTTTTGCACACTGCAGTCGTTAATTTATGCGGGAGTGGAGGCAGGAAATGCACTACTGGGCCAAACCTTCAGTTGCATTCTCGAGCAATATGGCCTTTACCGTGGCAGCAATAGCACTCAGCCATGGGGTAATTCTTAGCAATGTGTCCTGTCTTTTTGCATGAATAGCAAGTAATAGGTGGAGGCGCACCCCCTCTTACTCTTTGAGCTCCACCACTTGAGGCCAGTGCAAGGTTTCGGCTTTTCTGTCGTCACTACATTTATATTTGGTTTATTTCTCTCTGTCCTCTCTAACAACTTTAACTTGGGGTGTGTTTCTGCATATCTTAGCATGGCTGCCAAGATCCTATAAGGGTCGTCATGCTCCACATCGCTCAACATGTCTTGCACCTCCGGCGGTACACTCTTAAGTAATGCACCTGCAGCTACTTTATCAACAACATTATCATGACCTGGCTCTACCTCGTTCGCTTGAGTACTCAGTCTCAAGACGCACAAAGAATTGGTGAAACGTCTCCCCTGGAGAGCGAACAGCAGATCCCAGTTCACTTAAATGTGTACTGGCTCGTGCATCAGCAGGATAAATTCATTAAAATTCAGCTTTCACAGCTGTCCAATCCACACCGACTTTTTTAATCGTATTGAGAAGATGTGAATAGGCAGCGTCTATGCTATGCATTTTAGCTAGCTCTAATCGACCTTCATCAGTCCAAAGTGGTCCCACTGTCATATCATCTATAGTTTGTAACCAATGCCTCGCGCTTGTGATGCATCTACACTGAGGGAAATCCGGCGATATTACCTCTCCACCACAAAAATAAGGAAGACCCGTTGTCTTAGCATAATTATTTACACCATTGCCAGTTAAAGTCTAACTCAACTTATTGGCAAGATTCTGCAAAGGGTCCAGAGCAGGAGCAGGGGCGGCAGCAGCCGCGCCTCCTACTGGAGAGTGTGGTCTGCTCATGTTAACTCCTCTAACTCCCCCAAAATAATCTAATAAATGGTCAGAAAACGCGGAGTCACACCGGGGTGGGGCTTGAATACGAAGATTCGCGAGATACTGATGTAACGCTTCCTCTGATGTGCACCTATGTAATCTAAACCACGCTTCAGGACTCTGTATTAAATCACGAGACACTGTGGATGGAGAACGTGGAGGGCTTAGGGGACCAATATTCATAACAAATCTGAATAACAAGTTTTTTCACCTTAGAATCCCACCACAGCTGCCACCAGTATGTCGCGCCCCACTTGCTGGCTTTACTCTTTATCTATTCTTCTCCTATGGAAGACTAAGTTCAGTTACGTTAAGTCCAATTAGGTTAGTCAGATTTAATTAAGTTTCATTAGGTAGCGCTGGATAGGTACAAGTGGGGTACCCGACATAACAACACATCAAGTAATCACAAGTCCATTTAAGGCCGGCGCTACGTGGGAGCGTCTCTTTCCTTATTAAGAGGAAGGGATTCTAGGGTTACTCAAACTAATTTTCTCCTTTTTGTTTATCTACAAATTATGTACAATTTACACACTAAGTCAATGCAATCAACTGATTTGGTCCACTCTATGAACTCCAAGTTATACAACTACTTTATGATCTTACTCTACAATAAAACTATTAAATCATGCCACCTTACAATGGTAATCAACAGTACAACTAAGTTCCATTAAACAAGTAACAGTTCACGAATATTATTACTCATCACTGAAGATAATACTCTCTCTTACTAAATTAAAGCCAAGAGTATTATGGTTAAATACAAGATAATACTAAAGGTAATATTCTCTTACACATTGGGTAATACTAAGAACAATACGCTAGCACACCATAATCTCACCCTAGCATTATTACTACTAGAACATTAATCTCTGTAACATTTTATTCTAGTATCACTTCACCTCAAGTTATTTCAATATATTTCTGCAAAATTAATATCACTCTTTAACACAGTCATGTACCCTGACTCAATACTTCTCCATAAAGACACTTAACGTTATATAATTGTTGTTCCTTTCACCATTGAGCAAATAAGTTAATTTAACAATCATACAAACTATCTGGCCCGTCCTGTTATACCCTACCACGAATCTACAGTATACTCTCAATATTTTTCACAGTGTATTTCACTTTCTTCTCCTTTCTCTCTTTCCTTCTCTCAGTTCCACTTTCCTCTATGTTCTCTAACAACAATATCTACTCACTGATACCGTAGAGTACCAAGACATCACCAGTCTCATCGTCGTGGTAGGGTGCTCAGGCGGCCTTCTAGCTAAGATCTTCCCCAGGTTCTTCTCGACTCTTTGCCCTCTCTGCTTCTTCTGACTTCCAACCTTCTGCTTCTCCCTCAGGAAACGTACAGAGGCCGGAAGTAGGCGTGCACTCTACATATCCTTCGTTCACTTTTCTCAGTGTTCTTAGTCGGGTCTGGTCCGCAACATTTTGAAATAATGTCCATTGTATAAAGTTAATTCACACTAGACATTGCTACCTTTTAGTTTTGAATCACTTTTCTCTTATCTCTGTATATATACGTAGGATACTACTCCTTTAGGCCATATCTAGCTCTTCCGTTCAGAGCACATAAATTTAATTAAGTGTAGACAGTACAGGGCTGTGAGAGTAACTGTGTGCCTCGGCACTCCCTCTTATTATTACTCATGGTTCATTCACTTTTCATTTTTAATTCTTCACCATTCACTGATCTGCAGCTTCATCCATCTTTTCAAGGTGCTGCAGGTAACGATATTTGTCGCGCAACTTTTTTCGATATCCTTTATCCCTTACTGATTGTTGTAGATGATGTGGTTGTGGTATGGGTGGTTGTGGTCGGATGGTGGGTGAGTCAGTCGCAGCCGCGTGTGTTGTGTTCTCATCGAATGCCTGGTGTAAGTCATCATCACCATCATCAGCGTCGTCAGCATCGTCGTTGTCTTCCGTATTGCTGTAGTTGTTGCAGCAGCTTGCCGTGTGGCAACATAGTGAACCATATCCGTCGTCAAAGGAACAAGGTGAGGAGAGTTAAAGATGAACCTGTAGTGTTATCTAAACCAAAACAAACCTTCTCACAGATTAATCTCCTTTCTACCTTACAGTGAGACCCTTACCAAACTAAATTTGTGTCCGTATCTGTGAAAGTGGAACCACCAACTAATCTTATCATCTACCCACAGTCTAGAATGAGTCATAATAGTCACCCATATTTGGTCCAAGTAAACGAGACAAACAACATCTATGTTCCACTCATTAACCCCACTAAAAAGGTGAAAGTGTTGCGAATAGGTAGTACCATCATCGGTTCGTATGAGAGAGTGACTAGCCCAGTCCCTGATAAAGTTAACATCACTAAAACACGAAATGACCTTCTACCTGAGAATGATCACGGTGAGCAAAAGGGTACCCGTAGTCAGAAATTGAAAGCTTTAATTGATGAACAGAACTGGCAACAACTCACTGATGACCAGCGAAAAGAACTAACTGAATTAATTCTGAAGTATGACCCTCTATTCATCCTAGACCAAGGAGAATTAGGTCTGATCAAGGGTCCTCCAGCTCATATTAAAGTCGAAAACCCTCAGCCCAGTTGAGACCCAATGTATCGCTATCCTGTTCAGGCTAAACAAATTATCACTGAAATGTTGAAGGATACGGAGGATAGAGAGATCATTGAAAGATCCACAGCAGCCTGGTTATCACCTATTGTTTTGGTTAATAAACCCGATGGGAGTAAACGAATGTGCCTCGATTACCGCCATGTAAACCGGCATCTCGCAGCCGATGTCTATCCACTTCCGCGGCTAGATGAATTAGTGGACCAAGCCGCTGGACATCAATATTACGTCACTCTGGACATGCGAGAGGCTTATTTTCTGATTCTGTTAGATGAGGAGAGTCGAGATCTGACTTCTTTCAGCAATGGAGTGGCTCTCTATCGTTTTTGTCGTCTTCCCTTTGGACTTAACTGTTCTCCTGCAATCTTTTCATGTCAAATGGTCAATTTGCTAACACCTCTTCTACAGAAAGGTTGGGTTAAAAATTACCTAGATGACTTGATCTTATGGGCCCCCAGTTTTCCTACCCAATTGGATCGTTTAAGACAACTTTTTGAACTGCTGCTAGTAATGGTGTAAAACTAAATCTCAGTGTGAATTTCGATGTAAAGAAGTGACTTTCCTAGGACACCAGATTTCGGCAGAAGGTAGTAAACCTGATCCAAAGAATATAGAGGCCATAGTTAAAATGAAGCCATCCACCACTGTGAAAGAAGTGAGACGATTTCCCGGAATGTGCGGATTCTATAGAAAACATGTACTATTGTTCGCACATGTAGCTACACCACTCACTAATTTGACAAAATCACGAACCACTTTTCTCTGCACGGGCGAATGTCAGAAAGCACTTGAACATTTGAAATCTTGCCTTACCAATGCCCCTGTTTTAGTTGGAGCTAAAGTAGATCAATCAGTCATTCTTACTACAGATGCAAGTAACACCCACATTGGGGGAGTCCTTAGTCAAGTACAAGCTGACGGTACTAATAAGCCAATTGGGTATTTCTAAAAAAAAAAAAAACTAACCCCTTTCGAGTCTCACTATTCAACCACCGATAAAGAGGCTCTAGCAATAGTTCTTGCATGCCGAAATTATCACCATTACTTATGGGATACACGGTTCACAGTGGTCACAGATCACCGACCACTGACCAGCATTTTCAAATGCAGGACTAAATCTCCAAGAATGAACCGTTGGATTCTGGAAATGAGAGAGTACAATTATGATATACAATATCTCAAAGGTAAAGATAATTTGTTGCGGATCAGTTATCACGCCCGGTTCGAGTGGTAGTCCGATCGCCTGAAGCCACCTGGCTTGGATTGAACCGAGAGCAGATGAGAGATCGCCAGAGAGTAGAACCAGTATGGGCAGAACATGCGCAGTATTTAGAAGGTGGTAGGATTCCCACTAAAAGACTGTCAAAGAATACTTTAGATCAGTTTGCCTTGATAGAAGAAATATTGTATTATGTTCGTGCTAAGGCAGACGGTAGTCTTCATTATAGTCTCATAGTTCCTCGTGCTTTAGTTGTTCGGGCATTGCAACATGCCCATGAATTGACAGGACATCTAGGGCAGAAGAAAACTATTAAGAAAGCGGAAGAACTGTATTATTGGCAAAACTTAAAAGTGGATGTATGTGAATATGTTAAAAAGTGTGTAACTTGTCAAAGATTTAAGCAGAACACTGGATTGCAGCAACAGTGGAAAGAATTACCCCCAGTGAGTAAACCACTGGAGAGGATTGGTATAGATCTCACAGACATGGTTGCTGGAACCCAGGGTTATCGTTATGTGCTTACAGTAGTGGACCATTATAGTCGTTTTGTCAGGTTTTTCCCCCTTACAACTAAACAGACCACACAAATCACAGACAAGCTAGGGCAGTATGTGGCAGATTATGGCACTCCCTGTGGAATGGTCCTGGATAACGGAGGAGAGTTCACCAGTCAAGAGTTCCAGCGGTTTTGCCAGCGACATCAAATCACTTTGTATTATACGACCCCTTATCATCCCCAAGGAAATGGAGTGACAGAGAGGATGCACAGGACCTTGAAATCCGTCCTCTCCGCTTTATGTCAGGGCCACCCTCTCCGATGGCCCCAGTTACTCCAGTCTTGTCAGATCGCCATGAACCAGGCGGTGCATACATCAACGGGTCAGCAGCCGTACTTCGCCTTCTTTTCTCGCCACCCTCCCAGACTAGTCAGTGCGACATTACCTTCAGTCGATGGCGAGGAAGACGAGATCACCACAGCTCATGCCCTCATACGGGATACTCACCGGAAAATGTCGTGAAGGTACCGAGACGTAGCCAATAGAAGGCGGGAAAATCAAGTAGATGATGTTGGTACTCTTGTATGGGTCAAGAAAGAAACAGTGATTCCTGGTACGTGTCGCAAACTTAACGTGAAGTGGGATGGTCCGTATCGTGTGGTGCAGTGTTAAGAGAAGGTAGCGTGTATGTGGTAGAAAATGTATTCACAGGGAAAGTGTTGCAAAGAGGTGCCAGACAAGTAAAACCCTATTATGGAGAGGGAAGAGTGGCTTTTAGAACCCCTGGACGAAGCGTTCATACCTGATCCAGAGGATGAGCAATTACCACCACGTGAAAGACGACCTCCATGTAGACTAATCGAGGAATGTTAAAGTGCTGTAGTGTGAAGTGTTGATAAGATGGTTATGGTAATACTTAGTTAAGTGCTGGATAGGGAAGTGTGTGTGAGTTTAATCTCGTGTTTGTGGTTAATCGGAGTGTGTGTCATGGGTGTAGCCCAGTTCAGTGGAAATATTATGTTGCTTTAATTCGAGGGAAATCTGCAGAACTTCAATCTACAGTCAGCATGGCCTAGGGTGTAACAGTGACTCCAGGACCTGACAGGCGCTCGTCAGTTACTAGATGGAGAGCTGGAAACACAAGGAAGTATGAATGGGGAGCGTAAATGTGATAGTGGGTTGAATGCATGTGAAGCGCCCCTGGGACGATCCTAGCAGCGAGAGTACAGGTTTGTCCAGGTGAGACGACCATGTTAGCATTCAGGCAGGAGGTTGGCTGGAGCACATTTTTCTACTGAATATTCGGGAGTTAAATTGGTGACAGAGAAGCAACCCCTTGGGGTACGCATATTATTCGTGGACCGACAGGTGCCACTTACGGGAATATCAGATAGTGAGAGCACTGTCTTAATCTGGAGTTCAGAGTAATTCACAGTCAAGTTGGGTAAGTCTGTCCCGTCCGCACACAGGTCTCTAGGAAGTTTAGAAGAATGTATTGTATGAAGACTTATGATGTTCATTTTTTTTATCTGGAGGATGAACCCGTGTAATGCTGCAATTTTTGGATGTAATATAAGTATAATATAAGTAGTATAAGAGTAATATAAGTTAGTATAAGTATTGTGTAAGTGTAATATAAGTGTAATTTACGTTAGTTTATGTATGGTGTAAGTGTAATTCTGGACCCTGTTTAGATGATGCAGTGTATGGGAAGTGGACCTTGAATTTTATTTTTGGGCTTGATCTTAGTTAAAGTGTAGTAGGGGAGTAATATTGTTAACATGTAAGACCGTGTGGAGCGGGTTGGACGCGCAAATTCATGTCTGTTTTTGATAAAGAGGCAAAGAAAGTTGATTCGAGATTAAAATTCACGATGAATTGTATTTACACTTGGAATTCAGAATTTTGTAGTTGAGTTTGTGTTTATCATCATGTTGTAGTAAATAACAATGTCTAAGAGCTTAGGTAAAGTCTGATTATTGATTATAGTCATTGATAGCCACGAAATTAATTTATTTTTCACTGTCGCTAGAACAAAGGCGACGCCTGGTATTAATTATATCAACACGTGAGTTTAGGCATATTTTAAACTGTTAGACATATGTTACTGCCACAAAAATTTAAAACATCTTAAGTCATTTTGTCTAAGTGGACGAGAGTGAAGAATCCTTGTTGCGAGTTCCTGGACGATTGAATAATAAGTTAACTGTAGAATAATAAGTCGAAGCCAGAACCGTTTGTAAGAACATTGCGGGATTCCGGAGCGTCCTTGCCACAAGCCGTCACTTCGAGCTGTGATTTCATATTAGACGGACGTTTCACAGGTATGGTCTAGAGTAAATTCACTGTATTTCCCCCCATACGTCACAATAATTAGTTTTCATTCTAACTATATATAAAGTAAGTTGTCTGATAATATTTTCCAATACTTTTATATGACTTCGAGCTGTGATTTCATATCAGACGGACGTCCACAGATGGTGTGGCGTCATGAGGTCGGGTGACCGTCTGCGAAAAGTCTTGCAGTCCTAATTGCCAAAGCCCTTACACAATTCCACTTAGTTCAATTCTTATACATAGTTGTCGATTATGATGTTGTATGGTCCACTTAGTAAAGCCCTTTATTCGTAGTGTAATATTCTGGTTAAAAGCGAGTGAGATATGGAGTGTTGTATTTCTCTATCATGCAGGGTATTGCAAGCGCTGTGATATTATATATTAAATTATTCTTGGGCATCTGATTATTTACATAGATATGGTATATTGTGCAAACCCATGGAAAATAGGGGTGATTAAATCTAATCTAGAGTAAACCTTGTAACAAGTTGTAAGCCTGGGAAATACTACGAGTCCTTTTGAAACTGTGGTTTATGCAAGTCTCTCCTGAGTTTGTAATTTTCTTTTTCACTTGTGTACCTCGTGTTGAGTTACGAGGTCGAGTTGAGTGTATTCTTAATGTATGTATATTATGTATCGGACGAGTATTTCTCATCTTGTTGAGTGTAAAGCCCGAGGTACTTCAGTGGTGGTATTCTCTCGTATAATTACTTTTGTATCGTGATATGTGAGTCAGTTGATTTATAATCTGTGGAGAAGAGAGTATTAATTCTCTCAGATAATCTGGTGGAATCAGAGACTGAAGTATTACTATGTTCTAATTACTTTCTCTTGTTCGAGGGTTAATTATATTTTATGTATATTATGGATAGTAATATAGTTAATTATATTTTTCGTATGTGTTTGGTGTAAATTCCTCTGGGAAGTTGATTTTGAGATCGAGTGGCCTGCAAGGTATGTTACTATCTATAAAATCCACGCTCTCATATTTTTCTCACGCTACCCTGTTTACTGTCCTAGGCCTCATTGTCCCTTCTTTCATTGTACGGGACTAATATCTTTTAATACTTTTTTTCCCCTGGCAATCGCTGGGTGGTGGCAGCATACCAAATTTAGTCTACTTCTACCTGATGGTAATTCTTCCTAGTCATAATCAATTAACGAGGTCTTAAATAATTCTAGGATTTCTTCTTCGGTAGTGATTCAGTAATCAGTAAACATCAAATAAATTCATTCAGACAAAGTACCGCCCTTACACTGGTGGCTAATGCGGTGATATTTAGATAGATTATATTCATTTTAAGGGAACCTAAAACTGGCTCCCTTACACAACACCCCAATGATAATGAAAATTTAAATCAAACAGCCAACTATATTATTATTAATACCATCTTTTAACTTTCACATACAATACAACCTGTGAGGAATACCACTGTACAACACTATTTATATCCTCATTACTATAGTTAGATGAACATAACCAGAATCTACCCCAAATATTATCAGTATCTGCAGTGTCAGTCCACATAGGACGAATTTGATGTTAGTGGAGACTGGAATGCAGTACTAGCTAGCAGAGGTGGGAGTGTATGTGAAGATGACATCAGAGCGTGTGCTTAAAGGATTGTTCAGTGATTCATCAGAGGATATAACGTGTAGTGGTGCATACATATGTCGGAAGAGGTATTATGAGGACAGAGTGATAGAGATTGGAGAGCTTGAGGTAAGACATCGTAGGTATGAGAAATTTAAATCAGTGAAGCTTAGTCGGTGGCAAGTCCGGATATTGCAATGTTTGTTTGATCAGGGAGAGAGGTTGTATATAATGGTAAAAGGATGGTACTAATAATAATATAGTTGGCTGTTTGATTTAAATTTTCATTATCATTGGGGTGTTGTGGGTGGGGGGTGCGTGGGGGCTTTTTGGTTGCTAGAACAGGTGCTGAGAGAGCACTAGTGGGGCTTGGGTTCGCTGCACCCAATGTGCCAGAAGCCAAGGAGCCTCGCTCCAGCTTCAGCACTTCAAGCTCGTGTTTGTCACATGCCTCACGCTCGGCGCGCTCATGTTCTTCACATGCCTCACGCTCGGCACGCTCGGCACGCTCGTATTCACGTTCCTTCTCACGTTCCTCACACTCACGCTCCCTCTCGCGTTCCTCGCGCTCCTTCTCGCGTTCCTTGCGCTCATGCTCTTTCTGACGTTCCTCGTATTCACGCTGTTCTTTTTGGAGCTCACTGGCGGCATTCTCGCGTTGCTGCTCGTAATTGCAGCGCAACAGGACATAATCTCGAATTTCCTGGGGGTTAGTAAGTCCCATATCCTTGGCTTCATGCAGATATGTACTAGTTTCCATGATGCTCAGATTGAGACTGAGTGACTAAGGACTGAGACTGATATGCTGGCTGGTGTGCAGCAGTCTACCTAAGTAAGAGTGAGTGAGTGATTTTGCTAATAATTCCAAGGTAGGAGTTTCTATCCTGAAATGAGGTCGCCAGATGTCATGGGGAAAATGAAATATGTATAACAACGTATAGCTATGTATGCTAGGAATAACAATCGAGTCGATTACCACGAAAGAATCGACTCATGAAATGAAGTGGCGATTTCACTTTTATTCTGCCTTACTTCGCCAGTTCACTAGAGTCGAGAATTTATAGACTTTCTCAACAGTACACAGCTGAGACTAAATGATCAAGTAGGCTGTATTACTGGACTGTCGGCCTCTGAGAAAGTTAGTCTCTCCCCCTAACATTCAAAAGATAATAATAATAATAATAATAAACAGGATCTTGGCTGGGCCAAACTTCTAGGTGGCACGAAGGATTTAAGAATTAATACCAAAAGCTGGCCTAAGTACCAGTCGTGATTAACCCGCCGAGACCCGACCATTTTTTTACCCAGCCTATCCCTAGATCCCGACCGATTTTCGACTTTTTGTTTTTTGGCTGAAACCTTCGCTTTTCGTGAGAAACATCGAAAATTCAAAGTAAAATCGCGATCCTGAGGTAAAAAACTGTTGATACAGGTGTCACTCACCATTACATTTTCCTTCTTTTTCAGGGTACCTGGCTAAGAAAACGAACTATGGAAGGGTTGACAAATTCAAGCCACTTTAAATTACGTATTTATTTCATTTATTTGGTACGAATTTATGTGTAGTAAAAGTTTATAATGGTTTTCACACAATAATAAGGCATTTATAAGCATTGTTCACTTACCTAAAACTCCAGTATATGGCACCTTCCTTTACGACATTACAACCTCATCACTTCTGTTTGTTTCTACCTCTAGCTTCTTTGTTTCTTTGTCCTGCACCTCAGAAATCACTTTCACCGTAAATTTCGTCATTAGAGAGACCGTGGGGCAACATACCTTTACTGGCTAGGTTGCTGCTAACATGTGAATTGCCCAGTGTGGGGGGAGGAGGGGGGAAGGGGGGGTTAGGAGGGGCCAGGCAGTATCCCCGCTTGACAGCAGGTCGAGGAAGGTCTCCCACATATGCCTACCAAAAATCACCCGTGAATGTTGAAAAATGTGCACACAATGGGCCTTGCAATTGCGTGATATACGATGTACGTTGTTGGGTCTGTCCGCAGAAAAAAGTTGCGACGTACACCGTACGTCGATGGGACTCGGCGAATTTATATAAGGAGTTGTGCTAACTCGGAGTAGCAAAAGTGTACTAAATGTGTCAGGAAACAAACACGACTGTTACATTTAACAAAGCTCAAGAAAGCGAACTGTAAGTTTATTAATTACATGAAAATAAATTTACCTTACATGAATCAATTCAAAATCAAAGAAAGGGAGATGCACTCACTCAAGCACTCAGACAAATAGCTAAATGCCAAAACCTTAAGCCTAGGAAAAACAAAAGAGAATATTAATTGGTAAGGATCAGACCGTTGCTGCTCTAGTCGATCACAAAGTTGGTGGAAGATTCAGGAAATCGCCGATACCGCAGGATGTGGAGATCACTCGCTCTGGGTATCGCAAACCCACTCTTTGTGACTGCTAAATGACGACTGACTGTGTTTTTGAGTGTCCAACGTAAGACACGTGTGAAAGAGGCGTGGCCAATTAATGGCCAAGGAGGCAGAAATGACAATTCAGAAATTATCACTCAGAGGAATACACTGGCTGTACATAAAGACAATCACTCGTGAACGAATGGCGAAAGTTTTGAAAATCTGAAGCAAATATAAGTACATGAGTGGACGGTTGAGAAAATGGCTAATTCTCACGGACTTCAGAACTATTCATCGCTCCCGCAAAATCACTTGATGTCACGATTTACAGAACATAATTTCTATCTATCTATCTATCTATTGCCAGACGCCTCAATCCCGAACGGGGTGGCCACAAACAAATCGCCTCCATGTCACTCTGTCCCCTGCCATTTCACTACCACGCTCCCAACTCACACCCCCCTCTCTCATATACCTCTCCACTCCATACCTCCATCTCATCCTCGGCCTCCCCCTCCCTCTCGCCCCCTTCACGATGTAGAAAATTCATGACATACTGGTTGAAATCGAAACAGTTCTATATAGGTCATCTTTAAACACAGCAGAGGGTATGGACTCCATTTACGATGATGCCTCCTCCAGAATCTTTGGGGATTGCTGACGGATGGTAAGTCGTCGGGGGCGCCTCCTCCGTCGCTGTCGTCGAGACATCCCTCCTCAATATATGAGTATCCCACCGGTCACTCGACAGCTTAGTTGTGTTTGGTTTAAGGTTCGCAAACACAATGATGGGGACGATGTCGAAAACCTTTTTTAAACCCTCGTATTTCCTGGAGATGACAAAGCCATTCTTCACTTGCTCAAGAGTACTGTAAGAAAACTTGTCTGCATCGTCCTGCATCACATCAAATACAAACCCGCGGGGTTTCATACTGATCATCCGGCAGATATCCTTAGCCGCAGTAACTCCATCAAACAAATCAAATCCATAGTAAAAGTGAAGCATGAGCCAGAAAGGTTTTCCCTGTGTTATCCCTCTCATCACATACCAAAGTTATCTTCCTCTCTCAATGATCAAACAAACATTGCATTATCCGGACTTGCCACAGACTCAGCTTCACTGATTTAAATTTATCATATCTCCAATGTCTTACCTCAAGCTCTCGAATCTCTATCAATCTCTCATCATAATACCTCTTCTGACATATGTATGCACCACTGCACTTGATATCCTCTGGTGAATCACTCAACAATCCTTTAAGCACACGCTCTGATGTCGTCTTCTCATTACCATTACCACCTTTGCTATCTAGTACTGCACTCCAGTCTCCACTAACCTCAAAATTGCCCTCTTTGCTGCAGTACTCATAATTTTGAAGAGGAGAACCTCTGGCCACCTCTCAATGACTGCCAGGCCAATGGTGGAAAATACTCTGCCAGCGTACAGGATTCTTAAATTCTACATACCCTTGTTAATGTGGAATCCCCACCCTCCTCAATATATGAATACCCCACTGGCCACTGGACAACTTCGATGTGTTTGGTTTAAGGTTTGCAAACACAATGACGGGGACGATGTCGAACACCCTTTTTATACCCTCGTATTTCCCGGACATGACAGAGACATTCTTCACTTGCTCCAGGGTACTGTAAGAAAACTTGCCTGCATCGTCCTGCCTCACATCAAATACGAACCCATGGGGTTTCATACCGATCATCCAGCAGATATCCTTAGCTGCCGTTACTCCATCAAACAAATCAAATCCATAGTAAAAGTGAAGCATATGAGCCAGAAAGATCTTCCCTGTGTTACCCCTCTCATCACATTCCCAAGTTATCTTCCTCTCTCCCTGATCAAACAAACATTCCAATATCCGGACTTGCCACCGACTAAGCTTCACTGATTTAAATTTCTCATACCTACGATGTCTTACCTCAAGCTCTCCAATCTCTATCACTCTTTCATCATAATACCTCTTCCGACATATGTATGCACCACTACACTTTATATCTTCTGATGAATCACTGAACAATCCTTTAAACACACGCTCTGATGTCATCTTCACATACACTCCCACCTCTGCTAGCTAGTACTGCATTCCAGTCTCCACTAACATCAAATTCGTCCTATGTGGACTGACACTGTTGATACTGATAATATTTGGGGTAGATTCTGGTTATGTTGGTCTAACTATAGTAATGAGTATATAAATAGTATTGTACAGTGGTATTCCTCACAGGTTGTATTGTATGTGAAAGTTAAAGGATGGTATTAATAATAATATAGTTGGCTGTTTGATTTAAAATTTCATTATCACTGGGGTGTTGTGGGTGGGGGGTGGGGGGCTTGCCCCCATGACATAATATTAATGGGGAGGTTACATATTGCCATTTCTGGACTGCCAAACAAATCGAATCCATAGTAAAAATGCAGCATATGACCCAGAAATGTCTTCCCTCTGTTGCCAATCTCATCACACACCCAGGTTATCTTCCTCTCTCCCTGATCAAACAAACACCTCATTATCCGCACTTGCCACCGACTGAACTTCACTGATTTAAATTTCTCATACCTCCGATTTCTTACTTCCAGCTCTCGAATCTCTATTACTCTCTCATCATAATATCTCTTACGACTTATGTATGGACCACTGCACTTCAAATCCTCTGATGAATCACTCGACAATCCTCTAAGCACACGCTCTGATGTCATCTCATTACCATTACCACCTCTGCTAGCTAATACTGTACTCCAGTCTCCACTAACCTCAAAATTGCCGTCTTTACTGCAACACTCATAATTTTGTAGTGGAGAACCTCTGGCCACCTCACAATGACTGCCAGGACAATGGTGCAAAATACTAGAGGTTCTCCTCTACAAAATTATGAGTATTGAAGTAAAGAGGGCAATTTTGAGGTTAGTGGAGACTGGAGTGCAGTATTAGCTAGCAGAGGTGGTAATGGTAATGAGAAGATGACATCAGAGCGTGTACTTAAAAAATTGTTGAGTGATTCATCAGAGGATATGAAGTGCAGTGGTGCATACATAAGTCGTAAGAGATATTTTGATGAGAGAGTAATAGAGATTCGAGAGCTGGTTTAAATTTATCATACCTCCGATGTCTTACCTCAAGCTCTCGAATCTCTATCAATCTCTCATCATAATACCTCTTCCGACATATGTATGCACCAATGCACTTGATATCCTCTGATGAATCACTCAACAATCCTTTAAGCACACGCTCTGATGTCATCTGTTTACCATTACCACCTCTGCTAGCTAGTACTGCACTCCAGTCTCCACTAACCTCAAAATTGCCCTCTTTGCTGCAGTGCTCATAATTTTGTAGTGGAGAACCTCTTGCCACCTCACAATGACTGCCAGGACAATGGTGCAAAATACTCTGCCAGCGTACAGGATTCTTAAATTCTACATACCCTTGTAAATGTGGAGTCGCCTTCTCTCCCTTCTCCTCTCCAATTATACTTCATTTCACACTACTGTCCACTGCAAATCTCTGCACATATTCCATTTCTGGACTAAAATTATTCAAGGTAAAACACCACCATCGAGTTTTGTAATCACGAGAAGAGGCACGTCCGGCCAAGGCTGAGGGCGACTGTCAACTAATTCTAATGGTACATTCAAATCCGGGGTTGACGCAATGTTCGTTTGATCAGGGAGAGAGGTTGTATATAATGGTAAAAGGATGGTACTAATAATAATATAGTTGGCTGTTTGATTAAAATTTTCATTATCATTGGGGTGTTGTGGGTCGGGAGTGGTGGGGGGGGGCTTCCTGGTTGCTAGAACAGGTGCTGAAAGAGCACTAGTGGGGCTTGGGTTCGCTGCACCCAATGTGCCAGAAGCCAAGGAGCCTCGCTCCAGCTTCAGCACTTGAAGCTCGTGTTTGTCACGTGCCTCGCGCTCGGCGCGCTCATGTTCTTCACGTGCTTCATGCTCGGCACGCTCGTATTCACGTTCTTTCTCACGTTCTTCGCACTCACGCTCACTCTCGCGTTCCTCGCGCTCCTTCTCGCGTTCCTTGCGGCCATGCTCTTTCTGACGTTCCAAGTATTCACGCCGTTCTTTTTGGAGCTCACGCCGAATTTTCAGCTATTCACAGGCGGCATTCTCGCGTTGCTGCTGGTGATTCCAGCACGACAGGACATAATCTCGAATTTCCGGGGGGTTAGTAAGCCCCATTTCCTTGGCTTCATGCAGGTATGTACTAGTTTCCATGATGCTCAGATTAAGACTGAGTGACTAAGGACAGAGACTGATATGCTGAGGAGACTGTAGCACCAGTCGAGCAGAGTACTCCCAAGTAGGATGGAAAGCTGATGACAGGGAGAGCTGGAGCTCCCGTTTCATCAGTTCTCAGGACTTGTTCCTGACCATCCCCCTTTGCTGAACTCTTTCAGTGTTTCTGAGAGTAGACCAGCATGCTCTCCAATACAAGTTTCTCTAACTGTCAACACCAAACTACATACACGCTACACACTAAACTTCCTTTTCAAAAAAATAAAAAAAAAATGGCTAATGATAACCGTGCCTCGGAATCCCCAGGGGGGGGACCCTAAATGCACCCAACATCCGCCCCTCTCCCGGTGACGACTCTCGGAGCTGCCTGGAACCACTGTCTGACTCACTCCTTCATTTCTGCAACATTCGCGGCCTTTCCTCTAACTTTCGCTCTGTTGAGCACCACCTCTTCTCCTCTAAACCTCACCTTCTCTTTCTTTCTGAGACTCAGGCGTCTGAGACAACTGACAGCAAACCCTTTTCTGTATCCTCCTACTTTCTCTATTCTCATTTCAAAGCCAAAGGTGGCTGTTGTGTATATGTACGCAACGATCTATCTTGCTCTCGTGTTCCTGAACTTGATTCTTCTGAATTTTCTACTCTCTGGCTTCGGCTTTCCTGTCATTCTCTGACTAAATATATCTGTGCTGTTTACTTATCTCCTAATTCTACCGACTATCAAAAATTCTTTGACTATCTTACTTCTACGATGGAACACATTCTATCCATTTTTCCTTTCTCTGAAATCTCCATTCAAGGAGATTTCAATGTTCACCACCACCTTTGGCTCTCCTCTCCTTTCACTGATCCACCTGGTGAACAAGCCTACATCTTTTCTATCCTTAATGACCTAGAGCAGCTTGTACAGCACCCTACCCATATCCCTGACCGCCTTGGAGAGATTTCCAACATACTTGACCTTTTCCTAACAACTAATCCTTCTGCTTACACTGTTAATCTTTTCTCTCCGTTGGGCTCCTCCGATCATAACCTTATTACCTTAACCTGTCCTATTGCTCCAGTACAGCCTGTGGACCCTCCAACGAAATGCCGCCTGTGGCACTTTGGAGCTGCAGATTGGGAGGCCTTCAGGCGGTACTTCTTTGATTTTCCTTGGAATGATTTTTGCTTGCATGGCCGGGAGGCATCTGAGTGTGCCCTGCGCATTACGGAGGTTATTCTCTCGGGCATGGAAGCATATATTCCTTTTTCATATTCTCTGACTAATGCAAGAAAGCCTTGGTTTAATCACGCTTGTTCTAATGCTGTCCGCAACAGAGAGAGGGCCTTTAAAAGGTACTGGAGCCAACCCACCCCTGAATTACATCTTTATTATATTTCTGCCCGGAATTGTGCTAAATCTGTTCTTCGCTCTGCTAGAAATAATTTCATCCGTGCTAAATGTTCCCAACTCTCCAACTCGAATTCTTCTCGCTCCTTCTGGCACCTTGCCAAAAACCTTTCTAACAACTTTACCTCATCATCCTTCCCTCCTCTTTTCTACTCTGATGGCTCTGTAGCTATTTCTTCTACTGATAAAGCAGATCTCTTTGCTCAGACTTTCTCCCCCAGTTCTACCTTAGACAATTCCGGTGCTGTTCCTCCATCACTTCCCCCCTCAGACTTCCTCATGCCTGACATTAAAATTTCTTCAGCTGATGTATTTTCTGCCATCACTGGCCTGAACATTAACAAGGCATATGGGCCTGATGGAGTCCCTCCTGTTGTCCTCAAAAACTGTGCTTCTGTACTTACACCCTGCCTAGGTAAACTCTTTCGCCTTTGTCTCTCAACTTGTACCTTTCCTTCTTGCTGGAAGTTTGCTCCCATACAGCCAGTCCCAAAGTAGGGTGACCATTCCCAACCCTCTAATTATCGTCCAATTCCATTAACATCCTGTGTATCAAAAGTTTTTGAATCAGTTCTTAACAGAAAAATTTTAAAGCATCTTTCCTGTCACAACCTTCTTTCTGATTGTCAGTATGGGTTCCGTCAGGGACGCTCCACTGGCGATCTTCTCACCTACCTTTCAGACTCCTGGTCATCCTCCTTTCGGGACTTTGGCGAAAGCTTTGCCATTGCACTTGACATCTCAAAGGCTTTCGATCGAGTCTGGCATAAGTCTTTGATTTCC
>JAGKTI010017124.1:0-13938 GCA_018397915.1 Birgus latro | reverse complement strand
TATATATATAATATACTCATGCTACCGCCAGACGTTCTAATTCAACGTAGAGGAGACTTTTCGCAGTGAAGGAGAAACTGTCTACATTAAAAATTTAGCTTCATCACGTTTTACACTGGATTACTACACTAGCTTACTCACATGTCTGGTACCGTACTCAGCGTTCCCAGTACCCCCGTGTACCCACTCATTCGTCATGCGTTCATTCACGATGCTCGAAAGCCTTTACCACGTCGCCCAAAGAGTGTCCGATATAAAACCCCAGTTTTGAACAGTTCCTCCTAAGCCAAATAAAAATTGAAGATAGGTAAAAAAAAAAAAAGTCATCAGATACAAGGGGTTAATCAGTCTCGTACTCTCCATTGTTAACTTTTTTTTTTTTTACAACCACGGCCTTGATATTAATGTATATATATTTTCATTTAGGTCACTTTTGAAAAACCATACCGTATTAAGTTAATATTAGTTTATTTTAGGCACAAACTTGGGTAAAACTTCGCTGACAGATCCCCGTTAGCAATCCTGCCTTCCGTGTTTCTCATCCCTCTCTGAACGTCACTGAGTATCCTTCCTTCTCATATTCCTCTGTTGTGTGCGTCATATTGGTATCACGTAAAAACGATTAATATGACACCTTCCATCGCCGCAGCGTGGTATGTTGCGTAAGGAAGCAGAAGAATGAACAGATGATGAAAATGAATAGCTGAAATTTGCAAGGAGATGCCTAGGACGTGGTGTTGATAATCTCTGATTAGCTTGTGATGGAATGGATGTGTGTGTTTTTTTTCCCCCATTTAGCACTTAGAGTAGTTGTTCCAGCTTTCTCATTTCCTTTTCAAGCCTCCGGTACATACCCACAGTTGACCTGTAGCCTGATACTAAATGTTTTTGTAAGGGCGCGTCCATATATATGCTGGAACAAGTGCTGGCAACATGTATGCAACACAGTAACGAACACGCTGTAGACATGTTGGGAACATCAGCGTCCAGATAATGTTGGCAGCATCATGAAGTCTCAGCTGCCTGGTATGGACACACTTAGGGGCCTCTGCTGCCAGTGTTCGAAGCTGCACTTCAGCATGTTTGCATACATCTGTCCAAATACTGGTGCATACATGTACCCAAACATGTTGCCAACCGTGTTGTCAACAGATGTTCGAGGGCACGTGTGAACTCGCCCTAAGATTTCATTTAGACCCGTGACGTATTTCAAGCTGATTGATATGGTGACGTTACTATTATTATTATTATTATTATTATTATTATTATTATTATTATTATTACCAGTATTATTATTGCCATCCACAGACGATCTTATTCTAAATTTTCATTTCTTAAATATAGTGACTTTAATTCTTGCTACCGTCAGGCAGTTTAATTCAGCTATAGAGACACCTGTTATTGGATGGGTTAATGATGGTTATATCTAACTTCTGCAGTTGGAAAATTTCTCCCAGTCCGTTAAAATTCATCTTAAAATAAGAATAAAGCGAAAAAGTATATCAAAGCGAAGGATTTAAACTTCCTTTCACAAAATTCACTCTTATTTCAGCCAATTTACAGTGTCCTTGGCTCGTGCTCTCTTGAGGTGTCATGAGGGAGACTGATGTAGGTGCTCCGGAATGTTGTATTTTTTTCCTCCCCTCCTGACAGCGGTGGTTATATTTATATTAATCTTGCTGCTGTCATTTGGCTGTACTCAAATTAAGGGATACCGGTACCTGTCGTAGTGTAGGGGTTATAAACAATCTACCATTAATACGTTCAGCATCATGGCGTCTTGTTTAGTATATTTTATCGTCCGCTAATCGTTATGTCAGGCTTTGAGGATACCCGTCGCGTTACGAATGTTAAGCTCCTTGAACCTGTTGGTCTTTCATTGGGTCATTCCTGTTATCTTTGGACGATCATTTGGTATTAGTGTGACTGACGAGAAAAACAGGTCATTCTGTTAAAAGGGACAATATTGTTAGTACGGGGATTATCTCTCTCTCTCTCTCTCTCTCTCTCTCTCTCTCTCTCTCTCTACCTTCCAAGCAGTGGTTCTCGTAAACCCTTTCATTACGAGGAACTTTTAAAATATCTAGTGTAATATAGTGTATTCTGTTACGGAGAAGACAGCGAAAGTCGTCATTAGAAAAGATTTCATCTGAAGAAATTAGTCTATGGTAGTTAGAATAACAAAGACGTCATCGTGCTAAAAGGGGCTAAAAGTAGTGTGTCATCATCCCCTTTGGTTTTGTCAGATGATACGTAGAACTCGTGATTCCACTTTTTTTTTTTTTTTGCCACTGACATTTATGAACCTTTTCAAAAAAGTGGTAATTCCCCCCCCCCACACACACACGAGTGCGAACGCGTAGTGACCAGTTTGGAAGAAAAATAAAAAGCCCTTCATTGTCCTCATCTTCAATTTTTTTTTTCTTTCCCCATTCACCCACTGCATTCAGTCCCTCAGCCATTTTCACTACGGTATGATCACCCACCAACCTTTACAGTGTTTTCCCTCAACCAAATATTCGCAAGTTCACAGTTTTTCACCAGTTGCAATCTCTCCCCAGCCACTGAAATATGCCCCAAGCTCTGAAATATCCCCCAACCTCTGCAGCGTCGCCGGTCACTCCACCCTTTGCAGTCTCTCGAACATCTGCTGTGCTCCTCCTCCACACCCCCACCTCAGCTTGCCTACAGTATATGCCTCCCCGCCAACCCTTACAGTCTGCCACAGCCATTCTAGTCTTCCCCCAGTCTTTGCCATGATCTCCCAGCCTTGCAATTCCTCCAGGCTGTCCAGCGCTCCACCCCCATCTTCTGCCATCTGCCTGCACGCAACGTTTGCAATCATATATCTCAATTGGCATTACTAGTACATTATCTCACACTTATATCTGCATTCTCCCCCAGTCATTGCAATCCTCCCTAACCTCTACTGTCTGTCTCCCTCAAGCCTTGTTGTCATGTCTCTAAAATCCATTGTACTGTCTCCCAGTCCATCTCTGCAGTTTCTCCTCAGCCTTTGCATCTTCCCCCAACCTCTGCTATCTGTCCTTCCCGTAACCTCTGCATTCATCTCTTTCAAAAACCATTAAGCTCTCTCTCCCCTCCATCTTTGCAGTCTTTCTCCCCTAGCCTTTGCAACTCATCTTTCCCAGCATGTGCTATCTGTCCCCCCTCACCGATCTTTGCAGTCGTATCTTTGAAAAAGAACCAATACGCCTATCTCTCACGCTCACAACTTTCCAAATATGCAAACTCTCTCTCAGAATCTCCCCCGACCATCAGGACATTTTTCGGTTGTGTGGACTTCAGTTGTATGTATTATTTTTCTTTTTATATTACATCCTGGTATTTTTTTTCTTATTGATAAAGCATTTACGACTATCTATAATATGTCTGTTCATATATTTATGTAGGCCACTGGATGTAGTGCTGCTTTCAGGTTTCTGCCTTTTCCTCTCATCCATCCTTCTTTCCTTGCATCCTCTTGTCTTCCTTTCCTTCATTCTTCCTCGTACTTATGCCTGCGGGTGACTGTACACTCCCTCTTCTGTCTCTCATTCTTTCCTCTTCCTTCTGCCTGTGGGTGACTCTACACTGAGTGACAAGCCAAATGGTTTCCTGTACACCAGGAAACCATTTACTACGCTGGGTGGTAACCATATAACCAAATTTTGGCGCCTGGTGGTTTAGTGGGTAATGTAGGCGCTCCAATCGGATTGAACCGATGTAGGTTTATATCCAAGGGGTGGTTGGGGTTTATTGCTCACGTAATGCCACACAGGGATGAGTGAGGCTGGTCACTTTCATCTTAAATGCCAGGACCAACTTGCCTAGCCCCGGGTTCCTGCGCTCCTCATGGGGGGAAATAGGATTGGATGATGGATGGATGATATCTGTTCATCTGTCTGTCTGTCCATCTGTCTGTTTACCAATCTATCCACTTTTTCTTATCATTATATCTATCTGGTGCGCACACATTCAATAGCTGCCACTGCACGGATTTTATTGCCTTCCCCTTAGTTTTCCGTTTCTCTCTCTCTCTCTCTCTCTCTCTCTCTCCCAACNAACAGCTCAGACACACGCGTTTTGTAGGCTGTCAAGTATGATTTATGGGTCTGCACACTATTTATTACTAGTCGCAAGGCGTGTAATGCAAAAAGGGGCAACCAGTGAGAAACACTCTCTCTCTCTCTCTCTCTCTCTCTCTCTCTCTCTCTCTCTCCCAACGGTCAGAGGTCCCTATTTTCGTCGTTTTTGTTTTCTGAACGACTGTTCATCAGCGATTTATTTTGCATATTCCACTTTAAGAACTTAGCAAGGTCAGGACAACTCTGTCCTGGCTAACGATAGACGATATTATTGTGCTGAATCATAGGAGCCTGAGATTGCCAAAACTGTTTATATAAATAGCATAAAAGAGAATATTAAGGTGTAGCATTCAAAATTAGTTCCTCGGGAGAAAGTGTTGCAAATTCTGCTATGCCAGAAAGAAAACAGCTCAGACACACGCGTTTTGTAGGCTGTCAAGTATGATTTATGGGTCTGCACACTATTTATTACTAGTCGCAAGGCGTGTAATGCAAAAAGGGGCAACCAGTGAGAAACACTCTCTCTCTCTCTCTCTCTCTCTCTCTCTCTCTCTATTCTTGTTGCTGCCTGATGATTTTACTCAGCTGAGAGACCCATTTAGTGTTGAGCTTTGAATTTATGTCCATTGAATCTCTCGTACGAAGACTNAACAGCTCAGACACACGCGTTTTGTAGGCTGTCAAGTATGATTTATGGGTCTGCACACTATTTATTACTAGTCGCAAGGCGTGTAATGCAAAAAGGGGCAACCAGTGAGAAACACTCTCTCTCTCTCTCTCTCTCTCTCTCTCTCTCTCTATTCTTGTTGCTGCCTGATGATTTTACTCAGCTGAGAGACCCATTTAGTGTTGAGCTTTGAATTTATCTCCATTGAATCTCTCGTACGAAGACTTAGCATATATTCTTGCTGCTGTCGGATGAATTCAGTCAGCTAGGCTAAAGAGAGGCAGGTCCTCGGTCGACCAAGCTGAATAAAATCGTCTAACTGTAAGGTGAATAAGGTAAAGAAAGCATAATTTTACGTTGTTTGTCTTCCCTGTCGACATATTTTAAGATATGATCCCTCTAAAAGAAATTATTACCTTCGTCATATGCAGAAAGTGATCAGTAAGTTTCATAACGATGACCAGTTTTCTGTTTGATTAGTGTTCCATTCGAACGATTTAATTTGGCTAAGGAAGGGACCTTCTTGCTGTAGGGGATAACACCTTCTCCTTGGGGGGCCTTCTAAGCAAAATTCAAGTTTGGCGTTAACCTGAACATAATACAAAGTACGGTGCGTCATTTGCTAAAAAAAAAAAAAAAAAAATGGCCTATATAAACCGGTGATTTCTTTTTCATTGTGTTCTTCCCATGCCCTGGCGATTTTTTTCTGCCTATGATAGAATGTTCGATCTGGAGAAGTTTAGATGGAGATAGTCCTAAGAAGCTCCTTCAGTATAAGAGGCCGTTACCTGAGTTGGGGAAAAAAAATCACCCTGTAGCAGCAAGAATACACATCACCCGAAATCAAGAGTTTAATAGAAACTGTTTTTATTCCTTCACCCCGAGGGGTCTCTCCTAAAATAAAATGTATGGCGTTAACCAGAATTAAATACAAAGAGTTTCCTCGTGTTGTGAAAGGGTTGATATCTTTTTAAATTGGATATGGATTAATGCTATGGCCGTCCTGTTCTGTCCTGCCTCGGGTGATGAAAACCGCCCACTGAACTGGACATTCAATCAGTGTTCCCCCTACATATGACATATGACGTCATTCATGAAAACCTCAGAGCTCTGAAGTCATAGGAAGTCAGGCGCTTGATTGCAATAGGATGTTCCCGTAGCCAAACAGTAAAAAATACCGTACTGCGTTGAATACCATACCTTTCTCGAAATTTTGTTTTCCCACAAGCGTATTATAGCTACCTCACTGTACCGATTCCCTGGCTGTCTTGTCCTGCATGCCGGTCCATACAGTCAGGTCTTGATTGTCAGCTTTATTTTGAAGGTAATTTTTCCATGTTACGTACGGTAGTGAGTCTTTTCAATCCGATGATTTTCTTTTCATTCTTGAAACTACCTAACGATTATGTTCAACTTAGGACAGTCCTCTAGCAGCCAGGGGGTTAATGACGACTCTGTCTAACTTCTCTAGTTCGAAAACACCCTGTAAAGCTGAATAAAACCGTCTGATGGCAGCAGTAACTGAATACAAAATACGTCATCGTAGTGAAGGGTTGATGTTTTTCGAATTGGTACTGGTATTAGCTTTCTCCGCCGTATTTGTGTTTCTGCTTAAAAAAGAAAAAACGATCTCTCTCTCTCTCTCTCTCTCTCTCTCTCTCTCTCTCTCTCTCTCTCTCTCTCTCTCTCTCTCTCTCTCTCCTGCTAACTCGGCTCCATCGTTCGTGTTAAAATGAATGGGTCATGTAAAACAACCGGACATGGCCTGTTTCTTCTTTCTACAAGTTTTAGAGTACAAAATGGCGAACATTGTGAAAAAGCAGAGGTTGAGAGCTGTGTATATTTAGACTCATTGTTGTTTATTCAATATACATGGCTTGGTTTGTGATAGAAGTTTTTTAATAAACAGTTATTTATTTTTATTCAGAGAGAGAGAGAGCCTGCACGTGCATAGCGACCTGCCTGGCGACAAGAGGGTGCCCGATGTGCCAGTGACGTCACATGTCCATCACTCTTTATCTGCCTTCTGGACATCACCCACACCTTGCTCTCTTCCCGCATCCTTCCCCCCGTCCTCTCTCTCTCTCTCTCTCTCTCTCTCTCTCTCTCTCTCTCTCTCTCTCCATGGCTTCTCTACTCATTCTCTGTTCATCATTCCCTCTTCTTCCTCTCTCCCTCTTCCTAGCTCCATCACTTTCCCATTGTCCTCTTCTCCCTCACTCCCACTTGGGTATCATTTTCCCTTCCTTCACTTTCTCCCTCTCCGTCCTGCCTCCTACCTTTCTCTCTCTCTCTCTCTCTCTCTCTCTCTCTCTCTCTCTCTCTCTCTCTCCCTATGCCACTCCTCACTTTTTTTGTTTATGTGTCCGACTCTGGGCATAGGCTTTACAGCCTGCTATCAAGGCCCAGCCGTCCTCATACACCTCTACATGTCACCACTTCGGCGCTAACACCCACCGTCCATATTGAATACATGCTAGGGCTATCTCATACAGGACTGGTGTATTGGTATTAGCGGGGTTATTTTTACGACATGTCGGCGGGTCTTCTGGTAGATCAGTAAAGCCTGATTTTAATGAAATTCAAATCCTTAAACTGTTCCCTGCCTCAGCGAGGATTCGAACCTGGGTCCCACGGGACTGCAAGCCAACTCTACCGATCGAGCTACCGCCTCACTATTCTTCTTCCCTCATTATTTTTCACACCCTTGATCTTTCGCCATGCCACTCCCTCTTCCTCCCCAGTGCCACTCCCTGTCTCGTTTTACTTCCTTTCCTGCTTCCCCGCTCACTCCTTTCATCCCCCTTTGTCCCCTCCCCCGTGCTCTCTCCTCCTGCCCCCGTTCCCTCACTCCCTGCCGCTCCCCCTCACTCCATCTTCTGTCACTCCCCCTTTAAATCAGTTTCTCATGTACATATTTTCCCGTTTAAAACAGAATGGACTGTTGGGCTTGCTGTTATATAACTGAATATTTGCACCCCGTACAAGGTGTAAAGCGAAGTGTCATGTAGGGTGTTGATAAAGGTAGCCCTTTAGTGGGAAGTATTGTTAGTTTGATGATGAGGATGAGGATATTTACTGAAAGAGATGATGGAAATAATGGTTGTGTCCAATGAAGGAGATTTTTGCTGTTTGTAAGCTGTGTAGGGAGAATGGGAATGATGGTATGCTACTTAGTATGGTGGGTGCCGTACAGAGATATAATGTTTGAGATACGTTGGAAATTATAGTAGAGAGTATTACCGAACATAAGGTGTGTATATCAACAGGACCTTAGATATTCTGCCGTACTGAATAGCGAGTAGTTGCGGGAAAGTAGTTTATAAGGTTTGTGGCTGTAGAGCATTACCGTACAACTGATAGCTTGAATAGCCCATACTAAGTACAAGAGAAGGTATTGTGTGAGGTTTTTGTTAAGTATCGTATATAACTTACCTCGGATGGACTGTCATGCCAAAAACAAGGAAATCCATTGTAAAAAACGATGAGTATAGAAGTGTTGACATTTAGAGACTAGTGACAGACAAGGAAGAGGAGAAGGATGGAGGGAAGGAAGGAGAACGGGATGGAGGGAAGTAGGGAGGGAAAGCAAGACGGAAGGGGTGATAAAAGATTAGATTACATTCTTTTTCATCACCCTGACAGCGCAGTTTGTTTAGATAAAGCTCCTTAAATTGTTGCTTGCTTAGTGTGTTGTTGCTTTGTGGCTGAAAGAGGGGGAGGGCGATGTAAAGAATGAATAAGAAGATATTGAGAGGGGAAGGAGGTGCAAAGAAGGAATGATGAGAGAGAGAGAATATGATGGAAAACTGCTGATGTTTTTCAACCCCAAATTTTTCCCAGCCTTTTATTATTGCGTATTATGACAGGATTTTTAGGGATCGTGTCGCAATGATTTTGTTATAGAGATAGGGTTCTGTTTTGATGGTAACCCCTTCAGTATTTTATGGGATTTTCATTGTATTCCGAGAGAGAGAGAAAGAAAAACCGACAAGTTTGATCCTCCTCAGTAAGAAATACGACGAAACAGAGTTCAAACTGAATGAACTGTTTTATCCCTTAGAGTCCACCGAAGGAGAGAGAGAGAGAGAGAGAGAGAATGCCCCATGTTTCATCTTCCTAACAAATAAAGTAGAAGTAGCTACACGTAACGCGTTGAAGGAACAGGAAGCAAAAGGAATGAAAACTGAAGAGAGAGAGAGAGAGAGAGAGAGAGAGAGAGAGAGAGAGAGAAGCTACAAGCAACGCGTTGAAGGAACAGGAAGCAAAAGGAGTGAAAACTGAAGATATAATACATCTTGAAATTCAGCAAAGCGTGGCTGCTCTAGACAGATACGGAGCAAAGGGGGGACTGGGGATGTGTAAGATAATCGTGTTTGGGTCGCGTCTTAGTTTATTCTTGCTACAGTCGTCCTATTTTTCTTACTAGTGAAGGTGTTGATGAAAGCTGTGTATATATATCCAGCCCGACACCTCTGTTTAGGGAAGGTTTCTTAGGTACAAGCTTAGTCTTGACAACCCGGAAACGTTTTACTTTAAATAAAACTATCTTGCTCTAGTCAGGATGAAATAAAAAATGTGCCCAGTTGAAAGAGTCATTAAATTCGTATTATATATAAAGACGAAGGTATGCGTACAAAGTCATCGTTGTGAAAGAGTTGTTCGTATGCATGTAGGGGGGGGGATGTTTCTGCGGGTTACTGAAGAACGTGCACATTTTTACACACGACCGACGTCATCCCACAGAATAGGTTCAGCGCGGTGGCTAGTGCAGATACCAGGGAGGGGGGGGATGTAAGATTATTGTGTTTGGGTGGTTGAGTTAGTCTTTGTGTGTGTGTGTGTGTGTGTGTGTGTGTGTGTGTGTGTGTGTGTGTGTGTGTGTGTGGTAGTTTCCACTATGTATTCAAGCTCGGTCACATCCTCCAAACATTGGTCAGCACTGTGATGTCTTTATCGTTTTTTCCTTGCAGCCTGCAACCGATTTTATTTGGCTTGGGAAAAGACTAGAGTTGAACTGCATGAGATCCCCCCTAAGTAAAAAAAAAAAAAATGATTTCAGGATGGCATTAATAGAACAGAAATATTTTAGTAGATGGATTAAACCTTTCATTACAATGATGTATATATTTTAGTATTTTCTGGTACCTCGAAGTGATATTGAGGTATGGAGAGGCCTCACATATTGAAGGGGATGTGATGTTCAACAGGGAATTCGAGAACATGAAGCGAGGAAGGGATGCGCTGGGTTGGTGGCGGAGTCGGAGAGAGAGAGAGAGGGGGGGGGGGAGAGAGTAACTAGAGAAAGGGCGAGAAGAGAGGGAGGGCTATGGATCTGTGGAGCTAAGGGGGTGGGGAGCTGTATGGAGTGAAGGGAGGTTGAAGGGTTGTGGCAGTGTGGAGAAAGAGAATCAGAGAAAAAAAATAATAGTGATGAAGCATGGTGGGTAAGAGAGAGAGAGAGGGAGACGGGGGGGGGGGAGTGGAACCAACACGTGCCGCCACCCTAACGCCCTCACTCGTCCTCCACTTGTTGGAATCTAAGTTCCCCACTCCTTCCCCTCCACCCCACCTCTTCACATTTTCCCTCACCCTCCCTTCTCCTATTTTCCCCTCCCCCTCGAGCCCACCTTTTCACATTTTTCACTCCCCCCTCCCCTCTTCACATTTTCCCCTCCTCCTCCCCTCTCCACATTTTCCCTTTCCTCTCCCCTCTCCACGTTTTCCCCCTCCCCCTCCACCCTATCTCTCCGCATTTTTCCTTCCCCCTCCCCTTCGACGCGTGAGACACCCCTCCCCCCATTCCTCCTTGTCCTCGTCCACACGTAGCCCGCTCCTTTTCATTTCCCTTCCCCTTTTCCACACGTTACTTGTCTCCCCGTGCTATCTCTCCCATTCCCTACCACAACTTTCCTTTACCTCTTATGATATCCCCTTCCCTACCGTTTATATTTCCTCCTCAGTCTTTACACACATTCCCTCACTTCACCCACGCTTACCTCTCCCCTTTCCTCCTCCCATCTCCACACTCCCCGTCTCTCCTTCCATTCTTCCTACATTCCCCTTCCCCTCCCTCTTACCACACTCTCCCTCTCACCCACACACGTTACTCGTTACTCTCCCTTTCCACAGTCCCCTTCCCCCGATTCATACTTTCTCCGGCTAACCTTCCATATTTTCCAGCTTCTTTACACACTTTCCTCTTCCTCCTCCCTCCCCTTGCACACTTCCCCTTTCCACCCTTTCCGATCTCCCCCGTGCACACTTTCTTTTCCTCCTGCCTCTCTCCACCCTTCCTCCTTTCTCTCCACGTTATCTTCTTTACTTTCTGTCCCTCCCGGTTTCCGTATTCCCCTCATCCACTTTCCACACCCCCACCAGGCTTCCATCTCAAATTTTCTTCTTTACCGTCGTGACAGTTCCTCACTCCCTCCTTCTTTATAGCCACTCCTTTCGGCGTCTACATTTCCCCTTTCACACTTTCAGCTTTACACCTCCCGACTCCACTGTTCCCTCTCTCCCATGTCCCTACTTTGCCCACTTCTCCCCTTTACCTCCTAAACTTCCCCTTCCCTCGTCCCTTTCCCCCTTCTTCCTCTTCCTCTTTTCTCCTTCCTCTTCCCCATCTTCCCCTCACTTTTCTCTTTCCCCTTTTCCTCACCGCTTCCTTCCCTGTCTTCCCCTCACTATTTCCCTTCTCCCACTTCCCAGTCCTACTACTCTTCCCTCTTTACTCTCCCTCCTGCACAACTCGCTCCTTCAACCTTCATTCCTCCCTTTTCCTATCCCATATCTCTCCCTCTTGCCTCCATACATCCCTTTTCGCACCTCCTGCCTCTCCCATAGTCTACCTCTCATTCCTCGACACTACCCTTTAACACCTTTCCTTCCGCACTCGTCTATCACTTCAAGACCTCGCACACGATCTTCAGTCCATCCCAGTCCCCCCATCCCCCATTTCCCTCGACCTTCTCTCCACAGGTTCCCTTTCTTAAATGTTACTCTCACCACTACGGTCAAACTGAACAATTTATTTTTTAGTCGTCTAGCGGTGGTAATTTGGAGTATTGGAAAGCTAGGTTAATTGGTAAATGTGGAACTAAATTGCTCTTACCATACTGTTATTTAATTGTTTGGACTGTTACGTTCCGCTTATATATTTGCGTTGGTATGTGGAACTAAATATAACTGCTATTGTTTTGTTAGACTCAGTGTTAATTTTTGGGTTGCTATGCCGTTCCTTCCGCTTTGTGTTTACCAGTGCCAGTGTTATTGTGGCAATGGCATTTCGCAAGAGGTGGTTGTGGGATTATGTGGCGTGGGAGTGGGCCATGAGGGTGGTGTATATAATGGGTGTGTGTGTTCACTGAGTGTGTAGTTGTGATATGTGTAGGTATAGATTTCCGTTGAGCACTAATAGTTGTAACCCCATGCTCATCTGAAAGTGAACTCGGTGGACTGCAGGCTGAAGTTGCCCAGCTGATGCAGTTCACCATCGTCCTTTTGGGGGACAGTGAGGTAGCTGAGGGACGTTTGTATAACCAGACAGTGGGACCAACCGGTTATATCGGTGCCGCCGCGAGAAGGCGTCCCTCCAGTACCCAGCCGAGGAGAAATAGGTATATATATAGGCTATTTGGGATTGTATGAATGTGAGGAGATTGTATGGCTTTGTTTGAAATGTTGATGTGGGCTGAGGGGGGGAAATGAGATTGCGTTTGCGTAGGTATGGATTTGTGTCGAGTGGACGAGGAAGTGTGTGGGATGGAAAGGAATGCGTAGAATGGGTATGACTGTCGATTGAATGTAGACGTGCGATTTGCGTAGGTACCTGGTACGAATGTGCGTCGAGTGGAAGTAGGCTAGGGTATGTGGGAAGAAACGAAATGTGTGGAGTGGATGTGACCTTGTGTTGAGTGGGTGTGGGTGTCGATGAGTCGAGAAGTGTTATTTGCGTTGATAGGGCTTTGTCGTATGGAAGTGGATGTATGTAGACTGATATAAATTTATAGGATGAGTGGGTGTGGATCAGTGAAGTCTTGTTTTGCGTAGATTGGAATTGTGTCGCTTCGAGTGAATACATATGGAGCTGAATCAGTTTGTGGAATAAATGTGCCCTGGTACCGGGTATCTAGAGGATGTGGATGTGAGCTGAGTGTGGAAGTATTATTTGCGTGCCGTAGATAGGGCTTTGTTTCTAGTGGAAGTAACTTAAGTGCCGTATAACCTTGAGTAAAAGTGGGTGTTGATTGTGGTGGTTGTGGAGTGGTTATGGATGTGTAGGCTAGGCCAATTAGAGTTTATTTGGATTTGTTTCTGGAGTGGTCTTCAGGTGTGTTTAGTCAGGTATAGATGTGCATAATACTACTAAAATGCATGCTGACTGAATGGAAGAAGTGACTTGTGTGAGTGGATTTAATGTTGGTGGATAAATTAGTAGTGTGTGTGTGTGTGTGTGTGTGTGTGTGAATCTGAAGTGGTTTAGGTATGATTTTGGTTTTGATTTTGGAGAGGACGTAGCTTTGGTGTGGGCGTTGGTGTGTAGTGAATTTGCTATTGCTTGGATGTGAATGTGGAACACATTTGTATGTGTGGGTGTGAAAGAAGTGTTAGGCATTAAGTGGGTCCCCAGAGAGAGAGAGAGGGAGGGAAGGAGGGAGGGAGGGAGGGGAGTGCCTCTGTGCGAGACGGGGTACAACCAACCACCATATTAAAGGGGACCGCGTCTAGTGCACAACACACGCTCTCGCCCACACTCCCGAGCCCCGCCTCTGTCTTCCCATGGTCATGCTCGGTCCCTTCATGCAGCAGCGCTTCCACACCGGCACCTCACCTCCGTTATGCTCCACCTCCATGCTCCATGTTCTCGCTTCCCACTGTGCTCCACCTCACGTACATAATGTTCCACCTCATGTCTGGCATGTTCCACCTCCTTATCTTCATCATGTTCCACCATCATTATTCTCCATCGCCTCACCTCCAATGTGCGCCACTTCTTCACATCCATCTTGATCAACCTCCACTTCACTTCCATCGTGCTCCTCTTTGTCACTTCCATCATGCTTCACCACTTCTCCGTCATCCCCCACCACTTCACCTTCGTTATGCTCCATCTCCTTACCTCTGTCGTGCTCCATCTCCTTACTTCCGTCATGCTCCATCTCCTTACTTCCGTCATGCTCC